>WNWK01047258.1:0-14000 GCA_009830355.1 Cherax destructor | reverse complement strand
CTTCAATAAAGTCACTGGACTCCAGATTACCGGTCAAAGAAGTCCAGTCAATTTGACTAAAGTTAAAATCCCCTACTATCACTACGTTATTGTGTCTAGAAGCCCTAACAATTTCGTCCCAAAGAAGTCTCCCTCTATCGTGATCCAAGCCTGGAGGTCGGTATATTACACCTACAATCAGTTTTTCTTGACCTTCTAGAAACTCTACCCAAACAGTTTCTGTTAATGATCTATCTATTTTTATGCCTGTTTTTATGCAGCAATTTATATTTTCTCGTACATACAATGCAACTCCACCCCCTTTCCCATTATATCTGTCTACATGGAACAACTTAAACCCCTGAATATGACACTCAGCAATCATATCCCGACTCTTGGTATTATACCATGTTTCAGTTATTGCAATGACATCAAAGTTCCCAGCACATGCTACCAAACGTAATTCGTTAATTTTATTTCTGGCGCTTCGAGAGTTAGTATAAAATACATTGATATGTATCTTCTTGTGAACCTTTTTCAGCTTTTGTTTTACACAATTTCTGTTACTATCATTACTGTTATTGTTAGGATTTATGATATCAATATTTTGGCCCTCAATATTTACCATTCCTAAACCCATACCTCTAACTAATCCTAGTTTAAAGCCCTAACAACATCCTCAACTGAGCTAGCGAGAAATCCTACACCTTCCCTGGATAAGTGAACCCCATCCCTGGCATACATGTCATTTCGGCCATAGAAGTGGTCCCAGTTGTCAATGAATGGGACTGCATTATCCTTACAGTGTTTGTCCAGCCAGCAATTTATACCAATCGCTCTGGACAGCCATTCATTTCCAACACCCTTCTTGGCAAATGCCACATATAACAGGGCTCCCTCCCTTCTTCCTAATGATGTCTATTGCTGTCTTATACCTACTAACTAAATCCTCACTTCTACGCTTGGCTACATCATTGCCTCCAGCACTGAGGCAGATAATAGGATTGATCCCATTACCATGCATGATGTTGTCAAGCCGGCTAACAATGTCTTCCATCCCAGCCCCAGGAAAGCAAACCCTCTGTCTCCTACTCCTATCTTTCAAGCAGAAGGCCCTATCCATATATCTAACTTGGCTATCCCCAACAACAACAATGTTTTTACCTTCCTTGGTACCGTTCGCGTGACGTTCCCAGTAGTCGACTCACATTCGTCTGGTAGCACAGAAAAGGAGTTCGAGTTTCCACAGCAGTCTCTTTCTTCTTCGTCGTTACTACCTCTCCATTCGTTTTCTTGATCTTCAACTTCGTCCCATGCTGTCCGGCCACTGCCCAGGTTCCCTTCCTGACCTGAGGACTCACAACAGGAGGACTACTACGAATCCTCTTGTTTTCCTCCGTCAATCGCCGTATCTCAAGCTTCGCTACCCTCAATTCCTCCTTAAGCTGCTGGTAAAGCTGCTCAATAGGGGGCATCTTGGTTCACTTCACAGCAAAAGTGGTTCAGTCCACAGAGAACCCTAGACACGTCCTCTCTGAGCTAAGAACAGATCACCTCTGAGCTAAGAACCGATCACCTCTGAGCTAAGGTCCATTGACCTCTGAGCTAAGGTCCATTAGTCAATATGGCTTTCGTAAGGGCCGTTTTGCCATTGACCCCTTACTGCGCTTGGATACATATATTCATAATGCCTTTGCCAATAACCACTCGGTTATTGCTATATTTTTTTATCTTGAGAAGGCTTATGACACAACTTGGAAGTATAATATCTTGACCCATGCCCACTCCTTAGGCCTCCGAGGCAATCTACCATTTCTCCTTAAGGCTTTCTTAACTGAAAGACATTACCATGTCCGGGTTAGTAATAAGCTTTCCCCGGACTTTGTCCAAGCTGAAGGTGTCCCCCAGGGTTGTGTTCTGAGCACAACACTCTTTCTCCTTGCTATAAATAATCTGGCATCAGTTCTCCCATCCAACATTTGGTCATCACTTTATGTAGATGACTTTGCTATAGCTTGTGCAGGTGCTGACTGTCACCTCATTGCAGTTTCCCTCCAGCATGCCATCAACCGAGTTTCCGATTGGGCCACCACTCACGGGTTTAAATTGTCTAGTAGCAAAACTCATAAAATTACGTTTACTAGACGTTCAGTGGTCTCTGATCATCCGTTGTACCTATATGGCTCACATATCCCAGAACATGATACAGTCAGGTTTCTCGGCCTCCTGTTTGACCGCCGATTGTCCTGGAAACCTCACATTACCTCTCTGTCATAGCCGGCTGAACCTCCTAAAAACCCTCGCACATCTTTCGTGGGGGACTGATCGTAGTACTCTCCTCCGACTGCATTCAGCCCTAATTTTATCAAAACTCGATTATGGTGACCAGATATATTCGGCGGCCTCCCCTGCTACTCTTTCTAGCCTTAATCCCATACATCACCTGGGATTGCGTTTATGCCTTGGTACATTTCGTTCTTCCCCGGTTGAGAGCCTCTATGTAGGAGCGAACATTCCATCCTTGTCCAATCGTCGTGATGCACATTGCATTTGCTATTATGTTCGCTCCCATGATCTCTGCAATCCTTCCATGTATAGGATTGACTTCTTCAGGCACCAGGCAGCAACAACAAGGGTGCTCCTATATTTTGCCATTCCCTTGGCCGTTGAGACTCCAGCAATGGTCTATTTGCAGTAACTGTTGCAACAATATACAAGGAACTTACAGTGACAAGAAAACTGACGGTAACTACAGCGAAATGGACCAAATATGACCAAAAGAGGAGACCGGCATTCAAATACCAGACCCGCTACCAGACGTACAATCCTGACAAGCAACGTTTACCACTACACTGATGTGACTGACTCCCATATCAACTGCACAGTGTTAATGGGAAGTCAACATAAGGGAAAACCTAATCAACAAAATACAAGGAAACTGACAGGTCTGTAATGTAGTGTAGTGTCGATTTTTTTCCCTCAGTGCCAGGTGAGGGGTGGAAGTGATCATTTAAACATGGCTGACTGACATTCAATCACCATCTACTGCCAGATGAACAACTACGAAGCGACATTCTAATTATACTTACAGTACCTGACCATCATATCAACTGCAGCAGTGTTAATGAGAGGGAAACACAGGAGAAATCGATAAATCTACAAAACAAACTCCAGGAATCTGCCAGTCTATACCAGCGGTTCTCTCCCTCCCTTAGTGCTAAATGTGGGAAAGAAGTGAATAGTTAACCAACCAAGGATTTTTTTAATAGCTGACTTCCATATTAATGACAAGTGTACACTGCCCCTGACAGATTCCTTGGAGTTTTGTCGTTAGATTTGGCGTTTTCTTCTATGTTTTCCTCCTAATGTACACTGGTCATTAATATGGAAGTCAGCTATTAAAAAAATCCTTGGTTGGTTAACTATTCACTTCTTTCCTATATTTAGCACTGAGATTTTAGATTTTGCCACCGAAGTGGCTAGTTTATTGTGCACCCCATATCCATCCTGTGGACGGTAGCGCAAGAGTATATGGATACACAAAAGGCCTAGGCACTAAGCCCCAAAGGGGTTAACAATTGTACATTTGGGTTTATATCTACATTTCAATTATCTGTTACAAGCAAATTTAGGAAATTTGCTTAGTACAATTGGTATCTTATTTCATGAATAAGATATCTTGACATGTCACATGTCGATAAAGTTCCACATCAGAGGCTACTGAGGAAACTTAAGGCACACGGAATAGGAGGAGAAATTTTTTCCTGGGTAGAGGCATGGTTGACTAATAGACGGCAGAGTTTGCATAAATGGAGAGAAATCAGAATGGGGGCGCGTCTCAAGCGGTGTTCCACAGGGGTCAGTTTTGGGCCCCCTGTTGTTTACAATTTACATAAACGACATAGATGAGGGAATAAATAATAGCATAAGTAAATTTGCTGATGACACCAAAATAGGCCGTCCAATTCATTCAAATGAGGACATTAGAGCACTCCAGGATGATTTGAATAGACTGATGCAGTGGTCGGAGAAGTGGCAGGACAATAACCATGCCACATATAAGCTGAATAATATAGATCTTATTACTTGTAATTGCGAGAAGGATTTAAGAGTTCTGGTTAGTAGTAATCTGAAGCCTAGAGAACTGTGCATAAGTGTTCGCAATAAAGCTAACAGAATCCTTGGCTTCATATCAAGAAGTATAAATAACAGAAGTCCTCAGGTTGTTCTTCAACTCTATATATCTTTGGTTAGGCCTCATTTAGATTATGCTGCACAGTTCTGGTCACCGTATTACAGAATGGATATAAATGCACTGGAAAACGTACAAAGGAGGATGACAAAGTTGATCCCTTGTATCAGAAATCTTCCCTATGAGGATAGACTGAGGGCCCTGAATCTGCACTCTCTAGAAAGGCGTAGAATTAGGGGGATATGATTGAGGTGTACAAATGGAAAACAGGAATAAACAAAGGGGATGTAAATAGCGTGCTGAAAATATCCAACCAAGACAGGACTCGCAGCAATGGTTTCAAGTTGGAAAAGTTCAGATTTAGGAAGGATATAGGAAAGCACTGGTTTGGTAATAGAGTTGTGGATGAGTGGAACAAACTCCCGAGTACCGTCATAGATGCTAAGATGTTGTGTAGTTTTAAAAATAGGTTAGATAAATACATGGGTGGGTGTGGATGGGTGTGAGTTTGGACCTGACTAGCTTGTACTAGGTCAGATGCAGTGCTCCTTCCTT
This sequence comes from Cherax destructor, assembly GCA_009830355.1. Classification (NCBI taxonomy): domain Eukaryota; kingdom Metazoa; phylum Arthropoda; class Malacostraca; order Decapoda; family Parastacidae; genus Cherax; species Cherax destructor. The sequence goes on along the minus strand of WNWK01047258.1, from coordinate 9,274 downwards.
AAGTGAATGTAACCTGACCTGTACTAATTCCTTAAGTGGAAGTGACCTGACCAGGTGGTCGGCTGGACAATTATATGAGTGGGTGCGGTTGGGTGTGAATTGGTCCTGACTAGCTTGTGCTACTAGGTCAGATGCAGTGCTCCTTCCTTAAGTGAATGTAACCTGACCTGGCTGGGTAGGGGAAATTGGCTTAAGCCGTTGGAGATTTGGACCTGCCTCGCATGGGCCAGTAGGCCTGCTGCAGTGTTCCTTCTTTCTTATGTTCTTCAAATCTACCATTGCTATCCAAAATATTCGAGAAACTTGTGCACAAGAGATTATACTCGTTTATAACTACACAAAGCATACTCAACCCCTGCCAATTTGGCTTAAGGAAAAATAAAAGCACTAACGATGCAATAGTAAAAATGATAGACCTGCTTTACACAGCACTTGAAAATAAGGAATATCCACTAGGACTTTTTATTGACTTAAGGAAAGCTTTTGACACTGTAAACCACGGCATCCTACTCCACAAACTTGACCACTATGGAATAAGAGGTCATGCACTAGCATACCTCAAATCCTACCTCACTAATAGGTACCAGTATGTCACCATTAAAGACACATCCTCCACGACACTACCACTAGACACCGGCGTACCGCAGGGAAGTGTCCTTGGTCCCCTGCTCTTCCTCTTATACATCAATGATCTTCCCAATGTATCACAACACTTGAAACCAATACTCTTTGCTGACGATACAACTTATGTCATCTCCCACACAAACCTTGCCACGCTTAATACCATTGTTAACGACGAATTAATAAAAATATCAACATGGATGACTGCCAATAAACTTACACTCAACACTGATAAGACCTTCTATATTATGTTTGGCAACAGAACAGATGATCCACAATTAAACATTAAGATCAACTCTACACCTATTGCTAGACATAACGAGGGCAAGTTCCTGGGCCTTCACCTTGACAGCAGCCTGAAATTCAGCACCCATATCCAACACATAACAAAGAAAGTGTCCAAAACTGTGGGGATCCTCTCTAAGATACGGTATTATGTACCACAATCAGCCCTACTCACACTATACTACTCACTCAAATATCCCTACCTCACATATGCCATTTGTGCATGGGGATCAACAGAAATTACCCACCTAAAGCCAATAATAACCCAACAAAAAGCCGCAGTAAGAATTATCACACACTCCAACGCTAGGCAGCACACCCCCCCACTCTTCAAAGACCTAAACCTACTCACTGTCCAGAACATCCATACTTACTACTCTGCTATCTACATTTATAGAACCATTAATTCCAACTTTAACCCTGAGCTAAAACACTTTCTTGACAGTTGTGACAGGACCCATAGACATAATACCAGACATAAACATCTCTTTGACATTCCCCGTGTCCGACTAAATCTATACAAAAATTCAATGCGCATAAAAGGGCCTAAAATCTGGAACTCCCTGCCTGAAAACTCTAGAACTGCAGACACAACCTCCATTTTCAAAAGCACCGTTAAAAAACATCTTATCTCACTTACGCACCCAACCGGTAGTTAACCATACGAAAACTACTTTATCTTGCACATATCCACAGCAAAATACACTTATTGATATCTGTGATTCTCCTTAATTTGCACATTACTAACCACAGCAAAATACACTTATTGATATCTGTGATTCCCCTTAATTTGCACAGTTCTAACCAAAATTCTAATACAACTATTGCTCCATAATACTTAAGCTAGTCATAAGTTTGCCTAAGATACTCCAATATAGAATCTATATTATGCCAATATATCACCTTTATCATTAATATATAAACTAATTGCTAACTTTTTATACTAATTGTTAAATTCTCAATGTTTAAATTCCAGTACCTAAATTTTGTAAACCTAACCTTACAATCTGTATATCCATTGTATAGCTATTGAGTAAGACCTATCATAAGACTGCCTGAAAAGCCTAGGCATACCTAGGCATATTATTGGCCATCTTGTAATATCAACTTTAATGTATAACTATAAGTACCCCCCACCTTGTATTACATTAAATAAAGGATTTGAATTTGAATTTGAATTTGAATATTCCTCAATAAGTGCACAATTAAGCACATAGTGTTCAAGACAGTGACCATATGCCTGATCACATAATTTGTATTTAGTTTGATCATCATCTGTGTCTCCCAAACTGTCAGAAGTACTTGTAGCCAAGCCTAACCCTGGCCACTACAACATCAGTCAGCCCTGAGGAAGGGAGAGAACCGCTGGTATAGCCTGGCAGATTCCTGGAGTTTGTTTTGTAGATTTATCGGTTTCTCCTGTGTTTCCCTCCCAAATGTATTTGTGTATACCTGAATAAACTTACTTACTTACTTATTACCCCAAGAGACTACTAAAGTTACTTTCAGACTACATAATGAGGCAGCTCCTAATAACTTTATAACAGATATGTCAAACATCGACTGGCAAACCGAGTTAGACACCTATACATATACTGATCTATGTATTAATAATTTTCTAAAAAAGACTCAATACCTCTATAACATGCATTGCCCTAAAAAAAACTAAACAGTCCCTGGCTAACACCCAGCATTCTCAAATCCATTAATATAAAACACCTATATGAAAAACAGTACAGAATGGGTCAAATAACAAGAGAACAAACAAAACGTTACTCTCCAAACCTAACCAGCCTGATAAGAAGGTCAAAAAAATGTATTATGAGAATAGATTAAATAACTTAAGAGGTGATATTAAAAAGACCTGGAAAACCCTATTTGAAATTCAAGGAACTAAAAAAGTATCCAGAAACATAACAATCAAACTGACAAACCCAGATGAACCCTGATGCTCCACTAACTGAAACACCAAACAAACTAAATCTTTTCTTCTCGACAATAGGAAAAAAGTTGGCAACCAAATCCCAAGTTCAAACACTCCACCTAATGCTTACCTCACTGGAGGCTACCCAAATACACTATTCCTAGCTCCGACAACCCAACAGAAGTCTCGCATGTTATTAACACATTAAAAAACAAGGCAGGAGATCTAAATAACTTACCACCTTTTATATTCAAGAAAGCTTCCCAAGTACTATCACCAATTATTGCAACACTCTTTAACAAATCCATTGAATCCTCTACCTTCCCATCAATACTCAAAATAGCGAGGGTTACCCCCATACATAAATGCGGAGATCAAATAGACCTAAATAACTATAGGCCAATATCTAACTTACCCCTTCTCTCCAAAATCTTTGAAAAGTTAATTCATAGGCAAATCTATTCCTACCTCATCTCCCACAATATACTCAACCTCTGTCAGTTTGGTTTCAGGCCTAATAAAAACACAAATGATGCAACCATACACATGATAGAAATAATATACACCACTCTTGAAAATATAGAAATCCCACTGGGAATCTTCATTGATTTACGTAAAGCTTTTAATACAGTTGACCATGATCTGTTACTTCTAAAATTATCACACTATGGTATAAGAGGGCACTCCCTCAACTACCTAAAGTCATACCTTAGCGACAGAAGCCAATATGTGACCACAAATGGAGCTAACTCTTCCACACAAACAATTACAGTTGGTGTCCCACAGGGAAGTGTTCTTGGCCCACTTCTCTTTCTCATTTACATAAATGACCTACCAAATGCATCTCAACTACTCAAACCCATACTATTTGCAGATGACACTACATACGTCTTCTCTCACCCAATCCCAGTTATACTAGCCAACACTGTAAATGCTGAATTACAGAAAATATCTACCTGGATGATGACTAACAAGCTTACTCTCAATGTTGACAAAACCTATTTCATTCAGTTTGGGAACAGAGCTACAAATGTTCCACTTAACATAATGATAAACGGATCACTTGTCACAAAACTCACAGAGGGAAAATTCTTAGGAATCCACCTTGACAGTGGCCTCAAATTTAAGACACATATATAAAACAAATTTCCAAAAAAGTCTCCAAGACCGTAGGAATACTATTCAAGATAAGGTACTATGTTCCACAACCAGCTTTCCTTTCCCTTTATCACTCACTCATTTACCCCTATCTCACCTATGGAATCTGTGCATGGGGCTCAACAACAATAAATCACCTCAAACCATTAATAACACAACAAAAGGCTACAGTTCGAATGATAACAAATTCCCACTCTAGACAACATACTCCACCTTTATTCAAAAGTCTAAACTTACTCACCATACAAGACATCTATACTTTTTACAGTGCCTATTACATACATAAAACACTAAACTCATATATTAACCCGCAACTCAAAATTCTCCTAACCAACCTTAACAGGACACACGAACATAACACAAGGCACAGATCACTCTTCGATGTTCCCCGCGTCCACCTCACACTATGCAAAAACGCAATGCAAATCAAAGGCCCAAAAATTTGTAATTTATTACCTATGATTACCACAGAAACCCGGTCTGTACATCAATTCTAAACTCTGCTAAAAAACTACCTACTCGCCCAAAACTAAATACCCACTATTTTACATTGCCTACAAAGTTATTAAATAACCTTACACTGCCTCAAAATAACATTTATTCACTGTGTTACTCCCCTAGCCTCAAAACCCCATACAAAATTGCTCAAAGAAAAATAATTTATCAAACATAGTAGTAGAGAAAGTCACTGTACGGTCTCTCAAAGGATGCCGCCTTTTCACACCTAGGTATGAATTTTCACACCTATGTGCTAATGACCCTTCCGGTCCTGTGTTGCCCTGCGCCGCCCCCAAGGCCTTCCCGTGTGAGTAAAGTCTCTCAGGGGTCTCTCCCTGAGTGGTCTCCTCCCCAAAAGGGCAATCCCTGAGCGGTCTCCTCCCCAAAAGGGCTATCCTGAGCGGTCTCCTTCCCAAAAGGGCTATCCCTGAGCGGTCTTCTCCCAAAAAGGGCTATGGCTGAGCGGTCTCCTCCTGTACTATCTTTCCCTGAGTGATCTCCTGCGCCCCCAGGTCCGAGCTGCCTGCGCCCCAGGCCCTAGCTGCCAGCGCCCCCAGGCCTGAGCTGCCTGCGCCCCCAGGTCCGAGCTGCCTGCGCCCCCAGGTCCGAGCTGCCTGCGCCCCCAGGCCCGAGCTGCCTGCGCCCCCAGGCCCGAGCTGCCTGCGCCCCCAGGCCCGATCTGCCTGCGCCCCCAGGTCCGAGCTGCCTGCGCCCCCAGGTCCGAGCTGCATGCGCCCCCAGGTCCGAGCTGCCTGCGCCCCAGGTCCGAGCTGCCTGCGCCCCCAGGTCCGAGCTGTCTGCGCCCCTTGCAGCCTTCTGCAGCGGATCGCCCCCACTCCTCGATTTTTTTTTCAATTTTTTTTCAAATTTTCGATTGTTTTTACTTTCCTCCTATGGGGCATGGTAAGATCTTCCCCTACTGGTACCCCTTAAAATTTCTCGATATTGGTAAAACATACAAAAGATTGAAGATTCCCCTATGAGGGGTGAACATTTTGAGTTTTACCTTCTTTTCCAAAATTTCATTTTTCTCGATATTCTGTAATACTTCAGTCACCCTCCAATTCCTTGGATCAACATTTACGTCGATTTGCATTTATTTTTACATTTTCTCGATTTCAATAAAAAGAACGAAAATATTATAGTCTCCATCTCCTTGGAACAAGATTTGAACCGTACCTCTAAACCCTGGGGTATGGTAAAAGATCCCCTATGGGATACTCCTTAAAATTTCTCGACAACAGTAACCCCTATGGGGTATGATAAAGGCCCCTAAGGGTCTCCTACAGGAGTACAAGAGAGGTGTGAGGTAACACCTGACCAGTGACGTCACTGGGTCACAAACAAGTTCAATCAAGCGAGCCCAGGTGGGGTATGACATCACTGTTGATCACATAGGTGTCAATTGATAAAGTGTACATCCACCCTATGGGTAATATTATTTTCTCTTTTTAAGTTAAATGAAGTAAACACAGGATAACACTAATACACATTATTTTTTCTTCATTTATTTTCCACTCTTTCGTTAACAACAAATTTCTGGTAATACAATAAAAAGTCCCCATACGGATAATACAATTTTTCCAGTCTTACAATAACAAATTTCTGGTAATACAAAATGAATATACATTTTTACTTCATTTCTCAAAACAGATTCACAATTGACTAAAATCAACACGGGGAAACATTTCAATACATTAATTTTTTTTATCTTGTTTTCGGGGAACAGGATAAAAAGTTCCATTTTTTTCTCAAGTCACAATGCCTATAAGGCTTGTCATATTTTTTTATATATTACGACAATTTTTCTCGTTTTCATTTATATATATAAAAAATAATAATTCATCAGAAAGACTAGTCACTATATTTTCTCATTTTACTAATTCCTCAGACAAACCTTTAGTTCAATTTTTTTTTTACATATCACGAATGAAGATTTCACTAATACAACAAATTTTCAGACGTTTTAATATCCACAACATGTCACAATTTTTTACATACCACGATTTAAGACCTTAATTTCGTTAATACGACAAAAGATTGTTATAACTTCCACTCTCTACACCACCTCACACTCAAGTCTAGACATCTACTGCTTGGCGAGGTTCGCTGAACACCTCTATCAACAAGGTGTGACCTCACTCTCCATCTTCCCTTCCCCATCTCCTCTACACCTCACATCTCACAACATCTTACCTCCACTACCCACAACACATACAATTTTTCCACGTTTTTTACTAATTCATCAGAAAGTCACCCTCAATTTTCACTCATAACCCACAAAGATACGATTTTTCACGTTTTCAGATAATCCAAAAAGATAATATTCATAACACAATTATCTGTTAAGAACCTCCAAGGTATTGGGGAGATCCTCCACCATGTGTTTTTGCACACACAAGGTAGTGCTTACTGACGCAGACCAGAACACCTGGATCTCCAGACGGTGGCAAGCGAGGAGGTGTGAGGTCATTTTTCCCTCTCGATAATTTAAAAGAACTAAAGTGCGTGACCTCACCACCACCAACATACCTCATCTCACTCATAACCAACAACACCCCCATCAACACACACACACACACATACTTTTCTCAATAATATAGACAAAAAAAAGGGCACACACATATACTTTTCTCAAAAACTGTTTAGAAATATTCTGACAACAACCCTTATCAACTCACTCCATAACACATCCCAGATTACTTTGAACACCACCAAAACACTAATACATCATTTGATCACCTTCAAAACACTCTCAAACATCATTTGAACACCTTCAAAAACACCCTCAAAATCACCATTGATTACTCCCAAAACACCATCAAACTTTCCCTCAAAACACTATAACCAACTTTTTAAGATGACAAACCATAATCTAAGTACACTAATCTCAAAACCACTATGATCACTAAAACATCACACATTTTACACATTCCCCCAAAACACCATTTGAACACCACCAAAACACCCTTAAATACTCAAAATGCAATTGAATACACCCAAAACACCACTGAATACCACCGAAACACCACTGAATACACTCGAAACGCCATTGAATACTCCCAAATCACCATTGAACACCATCAAAAACACTCATATACCTCATTTGAACACCACCAAAAACTAATGTACATCATTTGAACACCTTAAAAACACTATCAAACACCACAAATAACATTTAACTTAACCTAACTTTAACTTCAAATCACTCTCATGCATCATTTGAACACTTCCAACTAAGCCATAAACCTCCAACTAAAACATGACACATTGGCAAAACTAACACAGACATACACCCTCCAACTAAGTCATGGAACATTACCAAAACTAAGACATCACCAACTAAGACATGACACATTGCCAAAACTAACACAGTCACCACCAACTAAGACATATCATGAACACACCCAACTAAGACATAACATAATCACATTTTTTACAAAATTTCCTCAAATCACTCAAAATCACCATTGAATAATAATAATAATAATAGTTTATTTAGACATGATACAATGTTGTTATTTAGACATGATACATAGGTATAAATGAGGTGTACATGCCAAAAGCCCATAATATGCTGTGCATTGTGGGCATTCTTAAGACTACTTAATAGTAGACTACATGGTAAAAAATTATGGTTGATAATTTACAAAATAGGTATAATTGTGTATGTAAGTTGTAAAATTTGAACATATATATAGATCTCACCTTCAAGGACCATAACACCGTAGCAACCACATCTGCTAGAAAAATGACAGGATGGATAATAAGAACCTTCAAAACCAGGGATGCCAAGCCCATGTTGACACTTTACAGATCGCTTGTTCTATCTAGACTGGAATATTGCTGCACACTAACTGCACCTTTCAAGGCGGGTGAAATTGCTGACCTTGAAAATGTGCAGAGAACCTTCATGGCACACATAACTGCGATAAACCACCTCAATTACTGGGAACACTTGAAGTTCCTACATTATTATATACACGTTGAAAATTCTCGAGGGCTTAGTACCAAACTTGCACACAAAAATCACTCCCTACGAAAGCAAAAGACTCGGCAGGCGATGTAACATCCCCCCAATGAAAAGCAGGGGTGCCACTAGCGCGTTGAGGGACAACACAATAAGTGTCAGGGGCCCAAGATTGTTCAACTGCCTCCCAGCATACATCAGGGGGATTACCAACAAACCCCTGGCTGTCTTCAAGCAGGCACTGGACAGCCACCTAAAGTCGGTACCTAACCAGCCAGGCTGTGGTTCATACGTTGGACTGCGTGCGGACAGCAGTAACAGCCTGGTTGATCAGGCTCTGGTCCAACATGAGGCCTGGTCACAGACCGGGCCGCAGGGGCGTTGACCCCTGGAATTCTCTCCAGGTAAACTCCAGGTATACGTTGAACATAATAATTTATTAATTGTTGCAATGCAATTAATTGAATGAGATCAAACAATTTAAAACAATTAGTTGCATTGCAATTTCAGTTTATATGGTCATTATATAAGTTACACAGAGTACAAGAGAGTGAATTATTTTTTGTTAATGTTATAGAAATAGTTAGCTCATATGCATTATTTATAATAGGTTTTTACATTTTAGTGATTAATCAACTTTGTTGGGAATGTTTGATATTGTGTACCTAGGTTTGGGTCAGAAGGTGGTTTTTTAGCAGCGTTTTGAATTGGGGTACAGTCAGGGTTTCTTTGGCAATCACACGTAATGAATTCCAAATTTTCGGGCCTTTTATGTGCATTGAGTTTTTACATAGTGTTAGATGGACACGGGGAACATC
>WNWK01047257.1:0-14000 GCA_009830355.1 Cherax destructor | reverse complement strand
TAAATTTTTTAAAAAGGTGTTAAAATGGCAATTATTTACACCCAAAAAACATGTTTAATGTTTAAATGTGCTTAATAATTTTCTCAAAACACAAAAAAAATAACGACTTAGATGAGGGAATAAATACGATAAAAAAAAAGGTTTCCGATGACACCAAAATGGGGGGAACATTCCTACGAGGACATTAGAGCACTCCAGGAAAAATTTAAAAGGGGCTGATCAGTGGTGAAGTGGCAGATCAGTTTAATGTAGACAAATGCAAATTTCCCTAAACATTGGGGGAAAATAACCATGCCACATATAAACCAAATACAGTGGACCCCCCCCCTAACGCCCCCCCGGGGAATCGTACAGTTATGTAAGTATAATATTGTAAGTGCTTGTGGAAGTGTATTTTGGGGGTCTAAAATAGCTAACCTACGTGACATTTTTTTTAAGGAAGAAAACGTTTGGAAATGGCATTTGAGCAGGCTTCTGGAATTTTTCCTCATTGGGGGGCCCCCACTGTAATAAATCTTAATTATTAAATTTGCAAAAGGGTTGGGGAATTCTTTTGGGCCAAATCTAAAACCAAGAAAAAGTGAAAAAGTTTTTGGGAAGTAAAAAAACCCCCAGAATTCTTGGCTTCATATCAAGAAGCATAAATAAGGGAGTCCTCAGGTTGTTCTTCAACTCTATCGTACCCCCTTTTGGGTTAAGCCTCATTTAGATTATGCTGCACATTTTTGGGGTCACCGTATTCCAGAATGGATATAAATGCTCTGGAAAAAAAAAAAGGAGGATGACAAAGTTCCCCCCATTTTCAGAAATTTTCCCCTATGGGGAAAAACTGAGGTCCCTCAATCTGCCTCCCCGGGGGAAAAGCGTAGAAGGGGGGAAATATTATTGGGTTAAAAGGGGGAAAAACAGGAAAAAAAAAAGGAGTGTAAATGGTGTGCTAAAAATATCTAGCCAAGACAGGACTCGCAGCAATGTTTTTTAATTGTGAGGCGTGTTTAGTGTACCCCTGTGGGGATTTTTCCCTACTGTGTTTCCCGTTCTTGCTACCTGAGATTGGATGATTTTTTTCCCCCGACTACAAAGCAGCTTTTCTCCCCAAGGGGGGAAATTTAACCCGGAAGAAAAAGAAATTCAACGTTTAAGGGGGATATGAAAAGGTTTTTCCCCCAACAATGGGGCGATGACCCAAGACCAACGAATGGATGTTAGTGGGTTTTAAAGGGGGTGAAGCTGAATTTGGGGAAAAGGGCCCCGGAGACTGCTGTAAAAAACCCGCAACTTTTTTTTCCCTTTTTATCAGACAAATGGGGGGTTTTCCCCGCGTAAACCATCTAAAAAAACCCCGAAAATCATGCACACCACCAGTCGAAAAACATTTTTTATTTGGGGGGTAGTCAGATTAGGTTTATGGATAGGGGGAATTTTTTTTAAAGGATAGGAATAGGAGGCAAAAGGGTAAAGTTATCCAGGGCTGGGATGCAGGATATTGTTAGCCGTCCCGGACGACATCATGAGAGGAAATGGGGAATCCTATTATCTGTCTCAGTGCTGGGGGCAACGATGTTGGCAGACGTGGAGTGAGGGGGGGTTGGGGGGTATGGGGCAGCAATAGACAGAATTAGGAAGAAGGGTGGGGGAACCCCCCCATTGTGGTGTTTTGCCAAGGGGGGTTGGATGTGAATGGTTGTCCAGGGAAAAAAGGGGTCAATTCCGGGTTGGACAAATCCCCCAAGGAAAACCCCGTAACATTCATTGACAACTGGGATCTCTTCTATGGCAGAAAACATGTATGCCAGGGATGGGGGTTCACTTTCTAGGTCTGGGGTGGGGGCACTGGAAAAAGCAGTGGAGGTAGCTTTTTGGGCTTTAAACTAGAAAACGTTAGTGGTATGGGTTAGGGGGGGGAAAAAGTGAAGTCCCAATGTAAAAAAAGAAATTTTAAATTCTAGAACTATTAATAGATAGAAAAAAGGGGGATTTTGGGAAAAATCAGTGGCACTAGGTGACAAGGACAGTAATAGGTATAGTGGAAAAACGAAAATGAGCAGGAAGGGAAAAAAAAAAAAAAAGGGGGGGTTTTTAAAATGTATATTACACCAATAGTCGTAGTCCCCCGGGAAAAGAGGGGAAGAGTTGAGATTAGTTGAAAATAGGGAATATTGATTTTTTTTCAATAATTTTAGACATGGTTTAATATGAAAAATGGGGCATGCCTGCCGAATGTCACATTCAGGGTTTTTAAAATTTTTCCAAGTAGACAGAAGTATCGGGAAGGGGGGGGGGGGGCACTCTATGCCCCCTGATCTTTTAAAAAATTTTCTACCGGGGAATTTCCTGGAGAGAAATTCCGGGGGGCCGCCCCCGCGGCCCGGTCTGTGATAGGCCTCCTGTTGGACCAGACCCCGGGGTAAAAAAGGCTGTTACTGCTGGCGGCACGCAGTCCAGCCCCCGAACCCGGGCCCCGGGTGATCAGGTAAAAAATTTAGGTGCCTGTCCAGTGCCTGCTTAAAAACAGCCGGGGGGTTGTTGGTAATCCCTGAAAATGGGTGGGAGGCGTTGAACAATTTGGGGCCCCCCCACACTTATTGTTTTGTCCCCCCCAAAATGCTAGTGGCCCCCTGCTCTTCTTTGGGGGGGGTGTTACATCGCCTCCCCGGGGGTTTTTTTGCTTTCGTACGGAGTGATTTTTGTGTGCAAGTTTGGTACTAACCCCTCGAGAATTTTCCATGTGTATATAATAATGTATCTCTCCGCCTCGTTCTGGGGGTACGGGTTTGGGGGAAAACTTCAAGCGTTCCCAGTAGTTGAGGTGGTTTTCCTTATCGTGCAAAAAAGGGGTTTCCCTCTGCTTTTTTTCCCAAGGTCAGCAATTTCCCCCCCGAAAGGTGCAGTTAGTGTGAAATATTCCAGCCTAGATAGAACAAGTGATCTGTAAAGTGTCAACATGGGCTTGGCATCCCGGGTTTTAAAAAGGTTCTCATTATCCATCCTTTTTTTTTTTCGAGCAGATGCAATTGCTTTGTTATGGTCCTTGAAGGTGAGATCCTCTGACATGATCACTCCCAGGTCTTTCACATTAGTTTTTTTATTGGGGGGTTTGGGGAATTGTTTTGTCCCCCGATGAGATTTTAATTTCTTCCGTTTTCCGTATCTGAGTAATTGAAATTTCTCATCATTGAACTTCATTTTTTTTTCTGCAGCCCATTTAAAGATTTGGTTTTATGTTTTTTTTGGGGGAATCTTGCAGTTTTTTCCGGGGGTGGACCTTCATACAGACCGGGTGTCATCTGCAAAGGAAGACCCCTGTTTTTTACCCCCCTTCCCCAATGTCTGATATGAGGATGAGGGAATAGGATGGGAGCAAGTACTGTGCCTTGGGAACAGAGCTTTTCACATTATTTCCTCAGACTTTCTCTTTTGACTACTACTCTTTGTGTTCTACGTGTTAAAATTAGATCCATCTCCAACTTTTCCTGTTATGCCTTTATCAAGCATTTTGTGTGCTATTCCCCATGGGTCACACTTAAAAAAGGTTTTTGCAAAATCTGTGTATAAAACCCCCCCTGCATTCTGTTTATCTTCTAGAGCATCCAGGACCGGGAGTGGCCCAGTAGTTGGGACAGACAGGGGGGCGGCCTGTCTAAACCCATGCTGTCCTGGGTTGTGAAAATTTATGGGTATCAAGAGGGGGGGTGATCTTGCTTCTTAAAACCCCTTTTCCCCAAAAATTTTTATGTTTTGGGGGTTTAAAACGCAATTGGTCTGTAGTTCTTTTTTGTTTTGCCCCCTTTGTGGAGGGGGGCTATGTCTGTTTTTTTGGCTGCGGGACAATCCCAGTGTCCTTCTCCCTCTCCATAGGATGTTAAAAGCATGTGATGGGGGGTTTTTGCAGTTCTTGATGAACATGGGGGTTTCCTTTGAGTCTGGGCCTGGGGGGGGGCATGGGCATGTCATTTTTGCCTTTTGAAGTCGTTTGGCCCCGGTGATGTCAAAAAAGGGGGCCCCGTCAAGTTCTGTGGCACTCTCAAAAAAAAACATTTAGGTTTTCGATTTTCAGCCCCGGTTGGTGGCTGAAAGGGCCCCCGGTCTTGGGGAAATTTTAAATAACTCACTCTTTTTTCCCTTCCCCGTCATCTGTGTAGGACCCACCCGGGTTTTAAAATGGGGGGCCCCAAAACTGGTTGTTGTTCGGAACTTTGATTTTGCATAGGAAAAGAAATACTTTGGGTTTCTTTCAATTTCTTTTTTGGCTCTTAGTTCTTCCCGTGTCTCTTGATTCCTATAAGATTCCTTTATTTTTTAAATTTGATTTTTTCTATTTCTCTGACTAGTGTCTCCCTCGTATTTCAGAGATTTGGCCCCCCCTGTAGCCGCTCCGTTATTCTGTCCCCCCCTGTATAGGGACCCCCCTCTCTTTCCAGTTTGCATCTTCTCCTCCCCCTTTTCCCTTTAAAGGGGAAAATTTTTTTCCCTTTAGCAAACCTCAAGTACCACAGAGTTAATTTGTTTTGACATAGGTTGGGGGGCCCTGATGTTTTTTAATCTTCCCAGTTTATATCCTTGAGAACTTGGTTTTTCTTGGTCCCACCTTATGTTTTTGTTATTGAAAATTGAATTTGGAGAAAGCTCCCTCACGGCTGATCACATTTTTTTGATCTCGGCTCCCCTTGCCCCTGTTTTGGGGGTCTATTTTTTTTTGATCTGGGTATATTGTTTTTGATATGATGACATTTGTATCAGATCATTTGTTGGGGAAGATGGGGTCCAGGGAATTTTTAAAAATTTTTGGGGTCTACCCCCTTTTTTTTGGGTTTTAAAGGGGAACTTGGTGCAGAGATTTAAAAGTTCATGCATGTGGGTTTTCATCTGAGCTGCCTCCGGGGTTATCTCTGCTACCACATTGTTTTTCAATTTCCTCCATTTAGGTGCCGAGGTTGGGGAAACCCCCCCCAGCAAGATGTTGGGGGGGGGCTGGAAAATTTTCCCGACAGTGGTCAATTTTCAGAAGCTGTTCCTGGAATTGTTGGGACGTTGCATCCGAGGGCTTGTGACCCAAAACCCCCATGACCCGGGATTTCTCGACTTTTATTCTTAAAAATTTAATTTTTTCATTTGAGGCATTTAGTAGTTCTGAACATATAAGTGACTCTGTGATATACAGGAACCCCCTTTTTGCCTGTTCCTCTGTCCCCCTGTATAGGTTTTCCAGGATCCATATTTCATTGTCCAGTGTTCTTTAAAAAGGGTTCTGGAAAAACCCCAAAAATAGCATTGACTCCCCCAAGCAGTCCACGGGGAAGTAAGGTCCTTGTTGTTTTTTTTCCCGGCCAAAAACCCCGTATTTCAAAGATGAATGTAGTTGGGTTGGTGGTATTTGGTGGTATGGGGGGGTCTTTTTCCCCCCCCTCTTATCTGTTGTAATGGAGTGGGGCCACTGACTGTGATTCCACTCCAGAAATGATTGCAGTTGGGGTACAATTTCTGTCATTTCCTGCCAGCTTTTCCTTCCTGGCACAAAAAAACCCCTCTCTCCGGAGTGGCTGTGGCTACCCTGATTTTTATGGTCTGGATGTTCTGTGTCCCCCCCGTACCCTTTGGGGGAAAGCCTGGCAATAAAAAATTATAGCACTGTCTTTCCTGAATTGATGTGTGGCACTTTTCCCGGGGGGGAAAAACTTACGGGAGGTTGCTTTTTTCCTGTTTTCTAGGGGGGGGGGATTTTCGGGGGGGATCATAATTGCTGTCCCATCTGATTTCCCAGTTTTTCCCCCTGCCTGCAGATCCAAGTGCATAATATTCACATAGGCCTGGTTTCTTTTTTTCCTGGTTTTTTGTGACTATGTTCCCCATTGGTGGGTGTGTTCCTGTCTTATGTCTGTCTTCGTTACTATTGCTAACAATGGAGCCTTCAGCTGTTTGGGGAATTTATCTTCAGTTTTTCCCCCGGGGACCCCCTTTTTTACTATCTACCGTGGTATTCTGTTTTTCCCCCTTTTTTTGTGTGTCCTTGTCTACACCTTTTTTTCCCCCTCATTTATTTCACTAAAAACTACTGTCCCTCTTCAGGTCACCATCATTTATTTCTCCATTCTTAGATATATTGGGTATCATTTCAACATCTGTACCGGGGGGTTACCCCTCATCTGGCCCTGTTTTTTTTCTGTCCCAACTGTTAAAAACTGTCATGTTTTTATGAAGTCCGTTTGGGGTTTTTCATCTTTTAATATCGTGTGGTTTTATTCCACAGTTCGGTCTCTTTTTGGGCATACCCAAAAACACTTCCCTTTTTTAATATCTCGGGTGGTAGAGTATTGAATGCCTACAAAAGGGGGGGTTGGGGCATTTACCACAAAAGATGCATGTAATCCATGCAGAGGAACTTTTTCTTGTTTGGTTGCATATTACACAGGGTTTCATGATTGTTTTTTTTTGTTTTTTTTTGTATATTCCCCCCCAATAGGTTCCCTGAAGTGGTGATCCGTCTATTTGTATCGTATCTATTTTATTTATTGTAAGTGTTGGACAATCTTACCCCAAAAAGGGATTCTTATTTTTTGTTTTTTGGGGGGTTTTATAAGGTCCCCCAAAAAAAACCCTCCGCTTTTGAATCCCCCCGGATACCAGTTGCATAAAAAAGGGTATAAAGTCTGAAATAACACATTTTTTAGTCTGTCTGGATAGAATTTTCAGAGGGTGTGAAAAATTGATTTTAGGCGTGATTTTCCCCCCCCCCAAACTTGGGTAAAAGGGGCAAGGGGGGCTACTTTGGGAGGGTTTTTTAAAACCCAAAGGCCGATAACGTAGTTTTCCAAAAGGGGGGGTTTTCTTTGGGGAATTGTTTTTGAAGCAGTTTGTGACAGAACCTACAGGGGGAAAAAAACCCACTTGACTTGGTTCTGGCAAGCAAAAAACCCTTGTTAATACAGTAGACCCTCATTTAGCACGGAAAAACGGTTGAAAACATCGTGTTAGGTAAAATCGTGTTAGAAAATTTAAAAAAAAACTTATGGGAAAAATAGGGTTCGTTCCTGAAGCCCCCCAAAAAAAACAATTTTTTTTGCCCCAAAGATCTTACAAATAAAAAAAAGAATATGTAATTGTAGTTATTTTCGTGATGTTTATGTTTTTTTTACTGCTTAAGACTACAAATGTAACAGAAATAATAGTTTTTACCTTAAATTGTGGGTGCTGATGTTTGTGGATGATTGTGAAGAGAGTGGGTTTGTGGCCCTACTGGGCTGAGGTGGATAGTAGAGATTCTGGAACTGAAGTCGATGGTTGTACTGGGGTGTCCCAATTTCCCTTTCCGGGCCCCCCGCATAAAATTTTTAAAACCCCCGCAACATTTGCAACTATATTCTGATAATAAAACAATTCTAAGACATATTTTTTTTTGTTCATTTGTCAAGTTTTTTTTTTTTTAGGGCGCCTCTTAAATACCCTCTATGGCAAAAAAAATTTTAGGCACCCCTGGCCTGGTAAAGGGTTAATAAAGTCATTCGGTAAGTCAGTCCATTCAGTAAGTTTTTTAAAAGGTCATTAAATATCATTCAAAAATTTAGTCAAAAAAATTATTCATTAAGTCAGTCAGTCAAGTCATTCATTAAGTCGGTAAAGCCCGGGTCTTCCAGTAAGCCCAGTCAAACATGAAGTAAAGGGGGGGCTTTTCAGTAAGTCAGTCAGGACATTCAGAAAAGTCAGTCAAGACATTCAGTAAGTCAGCCCAAGACATTCATTAAGTCAGTTAAGTCATTCAGTTTTTTTTCCCCAGTAAGTCAGTCAGTCAAGTCATTCTTAAGTCAGTCAGTCAAGTCATTCATTAAAGTCCCCCCAGCCCAAGTCATTTTTTTCAGTCAGTCAATTTTTTTCCCCAGAAAAGTCATTTAGAAATTAATTAGTAAGTCAGTCAGTCAAGTCATTCAGTAAGTCAGTAAAAAAAGTCTTTCCCATTAAGTCAGTCAGTCAAGTCTTTCAGAAAATTGTCGGTCAAGTCATTCTTTAAGTCAGTCAAAAAAGTCATTCAGTAATTACCCAAGTCATTCAGTAAGTAAAGTCAATTTTTTTCCCCAGTAAGTCAGTTCATTTGGCATTTTCTTCCAGAAAACACGTCTGCCCATTTTTAAAAACCTTTGTTGTGGATCTTACCCCCCCTCAGTAGGACCCCCCACTGACTCAGTGGAAACCCCCCCCAAGGCGACCGCACGCTCAAAATTTTCCCCCCAGCGAATCGCGTAATAAAAATTTTTCCCGGGGGTTGGGAAAAAAAATTGCTTTAAATTCTTCAATTCGTAATACAAAATCCAAAACATAAAGTCGTCTAAATGGGGGTCTAGAATTTAGAAATTACAGAGGAACTGGGCTCAAGCGACCACAAGTCAATTCTTTAGCATTGAATGGATGTATGATAGTGGGGATAATTCAGAAAGGTAATTTTCGTTTGGGCAGATTATAATGGACTTGGGGACCTTTAAAAAAACTGGGGGCTGGGGAACAAGAGAACTATCAAAGGGAAGTTTTCTTAACACTATACGGGCCCCCCCCAAAAAGAACATTTATCCCGTAAAAAGAAATTAGATCAAAAAATGCCCCAAAATGGATGAATAAACCAAAAATATCTTTTAGGGCAGAAGAAAATTTATAGGCCCAAAAAAAGAGGGGGGGTCATCTTATAAATCAGTATACTGACATTAAGAGGTTTTTAAAAAGGGGGAAAAGAAAACAAAACGGGACTATGAAATTAAAGTTGCTAGAGATTAAAAAAACAAACCCCAAAAAAATTTTTTCCAGGTTTAAAAAAAAAAGTTAGAATAAGATAGGCCCCAAAAAAATTTTCTGGGCATCTTACTAAAAAGGAGAATGATATTTCTTTTTTAATAATTATTTTATTTTGGTTTTTTCACACAGGAAGAAAAATAATTATACGAATTCTTTTTTTACAGAGGCCCAGAAGAAGATAAATTGAATATCCCGTCACTGCGAAATGGTTATGAAACAACTAGCCGACTGAAACAAAAAAAATCCCGGGTCCTGATGAGTTTTTTTCAAGGGTTTTAGGAATGAAATGGAACTCTTAAACCTTTTTAACTTTTTTAAAATTTATCTCTTCAAACAGGTGTAGTGTCTGATATGTGGAAGATGGCTAAATGTAATTCCTATTTTTAAAGGGGGGGACAAGTCACTCTGTCAAATTACCCCCCTTAAGCCTGCGTAAATTTGGGAGGCAAATTACTAAAGTCATTTATAGCTGATATTATTAGAAGCCATCTAGATAACCATAATTTGATTAATGATACTCAGCATGGATTCACGAGGGCCCTTTCCCCCCTAATTTATTAACCCCTTCACTAAAGCTTTTGAGGCTGTTGATCACGATAAAGAATTGATATTGTTTATTTAGACTTTAGTAAAGCTTTTGATAGAGTACCGCACCAGAAACTGTTGAAGAAAGTGGCAGCTCATGGCATTGGGGGGGGGGTGCTGTCATGGATGGGGGGCATGGCTCACCCCAAAAAGGGAAACAAAAAGGGGTATAAATGGGGGGTTTAAAACCCAATGGGGATTGTAACAAGTGGTGTTCCACGGGATCCAGTTTTTGGGGTTTTATTTATAAAAATATCAATGACCTTGACCGAATTTTAGTGATATGAAACAAATTGCCAGCACGAAGATAGGTAGGATAATTGATTTAAACATAGATGTCATAGAACCAGGAAGATTTAGACAAACAATTCGTGGTCAAAAAAAATGGCAGATGCAGTTCAATGTAGATAAATGAGGGTTTTGAAGCTCGGGAGTGTCCTAAGCACTTATAAGTTAAAAAACTAGAACTTACCCCTACAGATTGCGAAAAGGACTTGGGGTGATGGAAAACGCCCTTAAACCAAGACAGCAATGCCTAGCGTACGTAATAAGGCAAATAGATTACTGGGATTTATATTTAAAAGTGTTAGCAACAGAAGTCCAGAGGTTATATTCAAAATACATCATTAGTAAAAACCTCACCCCCAAATTTCGCAGCTCAGTTCTGGTCTCCATATTACAGAATGGACATAAATTTGTTAGAAAACATTCAGCGTAGAATTTATAAATTTACATGGGATTAGAAATCTTTCCCCTTAGAAGAAAAATTGAAGACCCTTAAATTACATTCCCTTTTAAGCGTAGAATGAGGGGGGCATGATGGGGGATAAAAAAGGGAAAAAGGGTAAACAAAGGGGGGGTAAATAAGGTCTTGAGGGGATCTCCCAAAGAACCCGCAATAATGGGTTAATTAGATAAGTTTAGATTTGAAAAAGGGGGTGGGAAAGTATTGGTTTGGAAATAGGGTGGGTTTATAAGTGGGAAAGTCCCTAGTAGGGTTATTGAAGCAAGGCCCCGGGGGTTTTTTTGGGGTTTGGGTAATTCATGGGGAAAGGGGTTTGGGTTTGAGTGGGAATTGCACATGAGTAAATAAAATTATCAAAACATTTCTTGGGTAGCATTGAAAATTAGGTTTCCCAAAATTTTTGTTAGTGGGATGGAATGTAAGGACCCCGCCTAGTAGGGGCCCCAAAAGGGCCCGCTGCAGTGTTCCTCCTTTCTTATGTTCTTATGATATGGGGAAAACTTTTTTGTGTGACTTTGAAAAAGGCCCCAAACTGGACTAAAAAAAGGGGGAAAAAACTCCTCTCCCCTTTCTTTCGGGGTTTTTTGTGCATTGGTTTGGTAACAGATTTTTGGGGGTAAGTGGAATAAACTCCCAAATACCCCCTCATAAAACTAAAACATTGTGTAGTTCTAAAAATAGGTTAGATAATACTTGAGTGGGTTTTGAGTTGGACCTGACACTTTGCTACTAGGTCTGATGCCGTGCTCCTTCCTTAAGTGATTGACCTGACCTGACTAGGTTGGGTTATTGGCAAACCCGGTAGGAGACTTGGACCTGTCTTGCATGGGCCAATAGGCCTGCTACAGTGTTCCTTCTTTCTTATGTTCTTCTCTTATTCTAAACCAGGGGTCCTTGACCTGGGGGGCCCCCAAACCCTTTCAGTTTTCCGAGTTAAAAAAAACCCTTCGGTCGAATTTTTGTTTTATTTTGAGCCAAAATCCAAGTTAAAAAGCAAAAAAAAAATATTTACTGAAAATGACATTTCGAAAAAACCCTTGCCTAAATGGCACAATAAAAAATGGTTTGGGACTTAATACTTATAAAACAATCTGTCTATGTTCTCCCGGAGTAATCGTGTAATTATCTTTAGTTATTAAAAAAAAAAAAAAAGTTGCTAAGCTTTTGACATTTGCAAAATATCCCCCCTTTTTTCCCCACAAATCCCAAAATATTTGGAATTTTTCCCCGTATTCCAAAAACCAATTGTAGAACAATCACTTTTTATGTTTTCCTGTAAATTTTTTTGCATTTCGTACTTCAATAATAAATGGTGGGTTTTAAAAAAATAAGTCAATAGCTTACTTTGAGATTTATATCAGTCCCCCCCCAAGTATCGTAAAACTTCACTCCAAAGCCTGCTCAAGCGCCATTGGGGCAATTTCCCCCCTTTTAAAGGAAAAATGTCACGTAGGTTAGTCTATTTCCCCCCCCCAAAAAAAAAATTTAAAAAAGCACTTACAATATTAAACTTACATGTATTTTTTTCCCGGGGGTCCGAAACGGGCCCCCCCTTTTTCACTGCACTAGTGATCTAGTGCATTTACCCCCCAAAACTCTTTTTTTTTTTTTCCCCAGGAAAAAAGGGAAATGTTATGGGGCTCAGGTAATGTTTTTTATATGCTCGGACTGGTGGGGGTTTTTTATATTTATGGTTTTTTTTTATTCATTCTAAAGTATATATCATGTTTCTATTTTACATATAGTGTTTACTATGTCAAAAAGACCCAATTCTGAAAAAAATAAGCCATGAGTTGATATTTTTAAAAATTTTTATATTAAAGTATTTTCTCCTCCCCGGGGGGGGGTTTTTTGGGGGGTGGAATGGATTAATGGCATTTAAAATTTAAATTTTAATGGGAAAAATTTTATTTGATATACTGTATGAGAAAATTTTAGTTATGAGCTCGGTCACAGAACAAATTAAATTCATAAGTCAAGGTACCACTGGTACTTTTAATCATAATTCAACCCCTTTAAAAAAAAAAATTTTCTCCCCTTTTTTTTACTAATTTTAATACCTAAATACATGTTTGTATACTTTCAATAACAAATGTGCATATACCTACCTTACTATTCACCTTGCACCCCATATTAAGACCATGAAAATACAAATTTTTCAAGGTAAGTAATGAGTGCACTGTATATACATTTTATCGCTCTAGGGCACTTTAAATGCCTAGTATATAATGTGTGGGTGGGGTAGCCAGAGGGGGGTTTTCATACCTACCATGCTTTGATATCTACCTCCTACCTTTCTATTCTTCCCCTATATTAAGCAGAGGTTCCACTGTATTTGTTATTAAAATAACATGTATATACTTACAATATTTTACGATGTTTTCATGTGTTTTATGATTGTTCAAAATTTTAGTGGGTTTAAAGGGAAAAAAGTATTGTTAGGCTAAGTAAATGCTTTTTATTTTTCCCCCACAATATATTTGCGCACCAAACCTTTGGGGGTTTTAAAAAAATTTTTCGGGGATCTTGACCCCCCAACCCTCACCCAATGTGGGGGGGGAAACTTATGAAGCAAGAAGAAAAAGGGGAAAAAAAAAGAAAATTTAAAGCATCATGAAAGCAATAGGAGAAGGGGACATGACCCAGCTGGTAATTTTTTTTGAGAAAAAGGGGGGGTTTAAAGGGAAAAAACCCCGCCAGTCAAAGTGTTTTTTAAGGCAAAACGGCTGAAACAGGATCCTGCAGGAGAAACATGACTAAGGGACATGTTGGCCCTACCAGGGTGTATCTCCCCACCACAGAACAAAAAAAGAAAAAAAGAAACTAAAAGGGGGGACAAAGATGAAGGGAAAGAGAGGCAAAGATGGAGATAGACGGGGGAACCAAGGGGCTCAGGAGGGGAAAATCAAATACAACCTTCCTCCCCCCCCTCAAAACCCCCCCCCCGACAACCCCGGGAACCAAACATTCTAACCCCAAACCCAATGCTGTCCCAATCCCCCCTCCCCCCATTACAAACTCCCCCCTTTCCCCAACCCCCATAGTTCCCTCATCAGGTCTTATCAGGACCATTTAATTTAACCCCCTTTTGGGAAACCACACCTGGTCAACACATCAGGAAATTAAAAAAATCCCAAAAGGGGTTTTTTAAAAAGACTAGTCCCCCAAAAATAAAGGGGTTTTTCCAAAAAAAAGATTAACGGAAAACGGTCTGGACTCTGGAGGACAAATATAAATACTGTGAGGAATTGACAAGGTGGACAAAGAAAGTATGTTCCAAAAGATGGGACACGGGAAAAAAGGGTCCAAAAGGGGAAATTGAAGACTCCATTGAGTCAAAGGGTTTAGGAAGTATCTCTTCAGTCCTTTGGTTGTCAGGAAGTGGAATAGCCTAGAAAGTGACGTAGGGGGGAGGACCCATACATAGTTTTAAGGGGTTTGATAAAGCTCATGGGCAGGGGGGGAAAAAGGGCCCCCTGGCGATGTGGGGGCCCGGGGGCCCGGGCTATGACTTGACCCTGCAACCACAAATGGTGAGTACACACACACAAAACAGGGTCGACCCCCCCCCAAACCCCAAATAGGTGAGTAAAACACAGAGAGAGGGCCCCACTTATACTCAGGTTAAGTTCCCGACTACTGCCAGAAAACAGACATTGCCGGAAAGCAGAATGCCATTTTCCCTTTAAAAAAGAATATAAATACCAGATAACAAGTTTTTTTTAAAATATATTAAGTTAGCAAACTCGTTCTCAGGGTCGAAAAATTTTGAAATTTCTTTTGTTTTTTTTCCCTTTGAAATATTTGATAATCTTTTTCCATCTAATGACACCAAAAGTATGAAATTTTTTTGGGAAAAACCCACGGAATTATGGTCTCCAAAAACTAGGGATTT
>WNWK01047256.1:0-14000 GCA_009830355.1 Cherax destructor | reverse complement strand
TTTTTTTAATTTTCTAAATTGATTTGTGGGGGGGACTTATTGCGTTTCAGGCAGAGTTCCAGATCTTCAGGCCCTTCATTGTGCATTACATTTTTGCATAGTGTGAGCGGACATGGGGGATATAAAAAAGTGTTTTTGTCTGGGTTTATCCTGTTTCTTTAAACTTTTAGGAAAGTTTGAGGGGGGGTTGATATAGGAGTTTAATGTTCTGTATATATATAGGAACAATAATAAGTGTATATTTTGTATACGTATTAAAAAATTGGGATATCACATTGGAAAGGGGGTTATGGAAAAGTAATTTTCAGATATTTGGGAGTTGATTTTCACCGATGGGTTTAAAAAGGATGAATTTCCATAGAATTATAAAAAAAAAAAAGGTGAGTTTGCGTTATATCTGTGAAAAAAAAAAACATTATCAATGGAGGCAAAAAAGGGGAATGTAAAAAGATAGTGGTACCAACACTTTTATATGGGTATGAAGCATGGGTTGCAAATTCTGCAGCGAGGGGGCGGCTGGAGGTAGGGGGTTTCCTGTCTGGGGCAATGTGTGGTGTAAATATTATAGAAAATTGAAGGGGGAAATTAGGAGGAGGTGTGGAGTTACTAAAAATAGTTATCAGAGGGCTGAAGAGGGGGTTTTTGAGGGGGTTTGGGCATTTAAAGAGAATGGATCAAAGTAGAATGTTGGGGGCGATAAATCTGTAGGGAAGGAAGGCAGGGTAGGGGTCATCCTCGAAAAGGGTTGGGGGGAGGGGGGAAAAGGGGGTTTTGTGGGGGAGGGGGTTGGACTTCCCGCAAGCATGTGTGAGCGGGAAGGGGTGAATGGAGACAAAAGGTTTTTGGGGCCTGACGAGCTGTTGGAGTGTGGCAGGGCAATATTTTGTGAAGGGATTCAGGAAACCAGATGATTTAGTTGGACTTGATCCTGTAAGTGGGGAATACAATCCCACTTTAAAGGAGGGGGTTGAGATATTGGTGGGTTTGGAGGGAATTTTTTAACTGTCGTATCTTAGCACCTCTGCAATAGAGACAGTGATTATGTGTAGTGAGATGAAAGTGTTGAATGATGATGAAAGTATTTTCTTTTGGGGGGTTTTCTTTCTTTTTTTTGGGTCACCCCCTCGGTGGGAGACGGCCAACGTGTTAAAAAAAATTTATACTATTAAGTAAGTTCAAGCTTTCAAGAGTGGTAGGGTGTGTTGTCGGCGCAGGAGAGTGATCATATCTAAGTCTACATTTACCACTAACAGCTTATCTGAGCGAGCTGAGGTCATGATGTAGTACTACGGTTTTGACCCTGGTCCAAAACTGAGAACTAGGGACAGACCCTCAAAGGGTTAAAGTACAAGTACAGCCTCTCCTCACTTACATACTGTTTACTGAAACCGGTTACGACGGGCTCTTGCAGTCGTTATTGTATACTGTACAAATTTTGAATGAGCATCGCAGCATCTCAGCATCAACATCTGAATCCCCTTTTCTACAGCCATTCAGTACACAAGCCACAGTCTCCAAGACTAATATTTGTAAAATTTCCTGTTGTTTTTTTCTTGGAAGGGAAAAAAAACAGGAAAATTGAAAAAAAAAAGTTCATTGTAAAGGGGTTTGTGATGCGCTCAGCATCAAGCAGTGACTCATGAAATCATAATGACAAAATTTGGGGAAAAAATATACCAGGGTGGGGATAGAACCGGATCACAGAGTCAAAAACTCTAACGTGTTGGTCTGGGTGTTATGACTCTAGCGTTCTGTCCCCGCCCCGTGGTATGGTTTCATAAACAATCTCAAAGACTACATATTTCGTCTATAAATTTGTACTTTATTGTTCATCCCATAGTAGAAGATAGAGTTAGAAGTGCAGCAGCACTTGGAAGAGGAAAACTAGAGGAAAATTAAAAAATACAAAAGAAGTTCATAGAAAAGGGGGTTTATGGATGTTCGTATGTGTGTTTACATGCTCAGTGTTCGTGGCAGTTAAGAAATGATTAAACCAGTGAACAAAGGTATGTCGATGGTAATAATATAATAATAATAATAATAAAAAATATTGTCTGGAGTGCTTTAAATGTCAGCTAAAAAACCTACATGAAATAGGTATGACATTTAAAGCGCTCCAGAGCATTATTTATTATTACGTATTATTATTATTATTATTATTATTATAAATTATTATTATAAATTAGTGAATTATTATAAATTATTATTATAAATTATTATTTTATAAATCGACATACCTTGTTCACTGAGTTTAATCTTTTCTTAAGATAAAACAGTGAGATAGCATTTGACTCAAAAAAAAAAAAATTGGGAAAAATCCCCCTATTTTCGTTTTTTTATGACAAGAGTGATGTAGGTGTGTTTCCCTTGATGTAAACCCCCTTTCTTTGTTATAGACCAGGGTGCAGACGAAACGACTATCTTATGATCTTATCCCAGAGCAGCAGCCCCATTCACCCCATCCACATAATATGGCATATACAGCCCCCCCACTTAGCGATGTTTTACTGCCGACGCCCAGACTTACGACGGCCTCTGACCAGTATTCATACCAAATAATGTATATTAGATGTTTTCCCTTATTCTGTTTATTTCAGTATACAGTACATACTGTATAAACATTTAAAAATAGTATACAAGAAATATTAAAAATGGGAAAGGTGACATTAAAACAATATCAGAGATGGTTGACATAAACTCACTACCATAAATAAAAAAAAAAGGCACAATACCATGACGGGAATAATAACAAATAGAACCCACATAGAAGAGAGGAGCTTACACGACGTTTCGGTCCGACTTAGCCCAAACAAAGTCACACTTAGTGAGGAGCATACTATAATAGTAGTGGGTTTGTGTAAAACCATCTTATATTGTTTAATATCACCTTTGCACCATTTATAACATTTCTGGTATATTTTCAAACATTTATACAGTAGTGTACTGTATATTGAAATAAACAGAATACAGTGGGGCCTCACTTATATGGCAGGTTAGGTTCCAGGCTACGCCGGAAAGCAACAGTGGGAAAGCAGAACACCATTTTTTCCCACTTATAAATGCATGTAAATGCCAGATAACAAGTTTACACTAACAAAATTAAGTTAGCAATAGAACTAGGCATTAAAAAAAATAAAACGAAAATAAAAAAAACCATGAGTGAAGGCATACGAAAGGAATAATTTTCTAGTTACCCCCAGTAATATTATAGTGACACTTTTTCTCTGGTGTTGGACTACAAGTCCCCTGGCTACCACATCTCATATTTATGTTAATTTATTCTACTGTGGGGTGTATTTACCATGTTTACATGTTACATAGCATGTTTATTATATAATTTTAAAAAAAATATCATAGATGGATTAATGGAAATGTCTATATTAATGTAATATACGACATTTAATGCCCCCCAAAGAGATTACGTATTACGTCAAGAGTAGAAAACTCTTAGTGATTTTAATGTGTACTTGCACGCCAGCACAGTTTTAATTATACACGTATTTAGGTACAGGTACACAAGTGTAATTATCAAGTACACATAAAATATGCAATAACTTTAACCCTTAAACTGTCCACACGTAGATATATGTTCACTGCGAGCTGACCAAATATTTTGAAAAAAAAAAATTATTTATTTTTAAATGAAGAGCACATTTTTATAAACAGGATAGGCAAAAAAAAAAAATTTTGAGTACTTACCGAGATATAAGCCCGCCAATTTGGTACTGGATGCCCCACCTGACGGAAAATCAAGTCCTGCCACTTGCAGAAGTAAATGCCGATATACATTTTTTCTAGTTTTTATTTTAATTTATATAATTTTTATGTTCTGATAATTACAATTTACAATAGTTCTTGTGATTTCATAGCCAATCTTTGTTCTAACACTAATATTATGTACTGAAATAGTACTCAAATAGTCACAATCACACTAAAAGTGAACAGTTTCACCTTCCTTGGTCATTTATATTGTCTATAAATATTACAAGTATTTATAGGTCCCAGCAATGTTTTAGACATCCTGGAGTATATATGAAACTCCTTGAAGAATGGTGTGTTGACAAGTGTCAGATAACTTTGACAGCCCAGTGACATTTGATAAATGTCGCTGTGCTGGAGGAACCTTCCCTTTTTCAATATCTGTCTGTCTGTCTGTCTATCTGTGTCTGTATCTGTCTGTCTATCTGTCTGTATCTGTCTGTCTGTTTGTCTAGCTCTGCTTATGTCTATCTAACTCTGCTTATCTGTCTGCCTGTGTATGTCTTTCCGTCTGCTTGTCTCAGTCTCAGAGTGCGTCTCGTAAGCCAACAGGTATTATACACGATGCAGAAGTGACGATGCGATTACTTGCCAGGGGTTTCCATGCTCATTATGTATTATATCTACAAGCATTGTATAGCACTTTGCCTGGAATTTTGGGTTATCCTAGGTAATTTACACTATGTATAATAACTGTACTTATTTTACATGTGAGAGAGAGACAGAGATATAGGACATATAGATATAGATATATAGACAGACAAAGATATAGACAGACAAAGTATAGAAAACAAAGATATAGACAGATAAAGATATAGACAAAGATATGACAGATAAGAGTTATAGACAGATAGAGAGAAACCAAAGCCAGCCACCTGCGAATAATAAGAACATAAGAAAGAAGGAACACTGCAGCAGGCCTTCTGGCCCATGTCACCCCCAACTTAGACCAATGACCCACCTAGTCAGGTCACATCCTCTGAAGGAAGGAGCATGGCATCAGATCTAGTAGCACAAGCTAGTCAGGTCCAACTCACACCCACCCACAGCCACTCATGTATTATCTAACCTATTTTTTCTTTCCTCTTATAAAGGAGTGTTAATGTGACATAACATCATTGAATCTGGTGTTTGCCACACTATTTGCCTAGCTGGCACTCAATCGAACTGGTGCTCCCACAAGGTACTAAGTGGTCCCAGATTTTTTAATACTGCGCACACTGAGGGCGCAGACCCATTCTCTCATGTCTAGGGGACTCAGGCCTTCGCACTAAATTTGGGAAAGGGAATGAAAACTAAAACGAGCTCTACGTTTGGTCAGCTACGCACGTGAGCGAATATCTACGTGTGGACAGTTTAAGGGTTAAAACACTTGAAATTTTGGAAAGTTTCTGGACATAATAGAGATGTGCTCATGGAGCTCCGTGGGGCACACCGTATTTGAAAGACTGCTCGTCATAAGCAAGTTTTGGTCATAATTTGATATTGCTGTATTAGCATAACGGCGAAAGCGGGGCCCTACTGTACAGGAGGCCCTCCACATTCGCGAGGGTTAGGGGATCAAGAACTACAAATCTTGAAAATTCGCAAATGTTTGGTGCGATATATGTAGGGAAGTATAATAATACTGTACTGTAGCATTCGTGAATTTTTTGATTCGCAAATATATTGTAGGGAAATATAATACTAATAGCATTTACTTAGCCTAACAATACTGCTCCTTAACCTATTGAACCACAACAATCAAAAAACAAAATGAAAACATCGTAAAATATTGTAAAACATGTTATGGTTTAATAACAAATAATGAACAAACAAAACACTCTCACTTGTGATGATGATGACGATGATGATGGTGATGATAGTTAGCCATGCAGTTACTGATGACAGTTGAATGGAGGTGATTATATGAGTGTAACTGCATGTGTGGATTCTAACTCTTCACTGCCGGGTCACTGATGACATCGCTAGAGTCAGAGTTAGCAACGGAATCAGATTCTGCCAGGGGTTTGAGGTTCAGGTGAAGCGGTAGGGGTAGCGGCAGGGGTAGTGGCAGGCTTCCTTGTGAAGAACATTGTGATGGGCAACTGAGACTTTTTCCCTCTTCATATCTACAGTGTTTTGTAGGGAATTATGCTCCTATCAATGTCACTCATCACCTTCAAAGCCCTCAACATCGATGGGTCTATGTCATAAAATTGTTTGAGCTGTGCTGTAATTCTCGTCGCTGCCCTAGTTTTTTAAGGGTGAGGGCTTGAGGTTGATTGGCTCAGCAACACTCTCCCCTTCTTCATCCTCACTCTCTGCCTGCACCATCTCCAACAATTCTTCATCATTTAGGCCCAGTGCATGTTCTTCAACCAGTTCTCTCACCTCACCCTCCTGCATGTCCTCGAACCCTTCACCACCTTGCTAACTTCACAGTCTTCCTCACGGCTTTGTTAACCTCGTTCTGAGGACCAAATCCAACAAAATCACACACCCCTCTGGCCACAAAGCCTTCCAACAACCCTTCACTGCCTGAGGGCGAAAATCCTTGACACACTCGTGCACTATTGAGAGGCAGTCAGCGATGGTGAAATTCTTCCAGTATTGAGTGACACTCATAACAGTAACTGGCCAATGACTGAGTGAGTGGTGGACTGGCGGGCTGCCGGTTGAGGGGTAAGAGGGAGGGTAGTAGGACACGGCTGGATGCTTTTTCCTTGCTTTTTCCTGCATTTGTTTGGTAAATATGATTGGGTGGTTGGGCATTCGCGAATGTTCGAAGCTCGCGAAAGTGGGGGGCTAGCTGTAGAGGAAATCAACTCTAATGTAATTTTTAGATATACTAAATACTGGTCAGAGAGCCCGTCGTAAGTCCGGGGTGTCGTTAAACGAGTACGTCGCTAAGTGAGAGAAGCTGTAATCAGCTATGCACGTGTTTCCTGGAATATCTGGAAGTAAGTCATTGACCTATTTTATGTTGTACAGTGGACCTCGGTTAAAGGCCGTAATCCGTTCCAGAAGCGGCCTTAAACCGAAATGGCCTTTAACCGAAATAATATTCCCCATAAGAATTAATTTAAAATTTAATTAATTGCCAGACAAAAATATTAAAAAAAAAAAATTTAAAAATTAAATCAATATTAAAACCCTTTTTGGGGACAATGCTGGCTTCTGGTGATAGGGGGGAGCTAGTGTTTGGAAGGGAAACCCCCCCATAAGGACTTCAGGTAGTAAAACCCTCTGTGGCCTTAATGCCCTAGGGCATTAAGCACTCAATACACTCCCTGCATGCCTGCTACACTCCTGCATGCTGCTACACTCCTCATGCCTGCTACACTCCCTGCATGCCTGCTAACTCCTGCATGCCCCACACTCCTGCATGCCTGCTACACTCCCTGCATGCCTGCTACACTCCCTGCATGCCTGCTCACTCCCTGCATGCCTGCTACACTCCCTGCATGCCTGCTCACTCCCCGCATGCCTGCTACACTCCCTGCTCGCTACACTCCCTGCATGCCTGCACACTCCCTGCATGCCTGCCCACACTCCTGCATGCCTGTACACTCCCTGCATGCCTGCTCACTCCGCATGCCTGCTACACTCCCTGCATGCCTGCTACACTCCCTGCAGCCTCTATACTCCCTGCAGCCTGCTACTCTCCTTGCCTCTATGCCTGCCTGCCTTGAATTCTATCATGTTTCTCCCTTTTTTTACCAAAGGAACTTTACTAAGAACTTTCCTTGGGGCCATGGTCACTTATTTCGCAGTTGCACTTGATAAATAACCACCAAAACAATGGATTATAGCAAAATGTTTGGATGAATGAGCAGAAGCTTCCCCACGCCCGAGAGACACGGGCAAACTAAAGGGAAAAAGGGCCCCAGCCGGTGGACGGACGCATCCCATATGGCCTCTTACCGAAAGACGGCCTCTAACCGGGAGCCGAAAACTGGCCTTTAATCAAAACGGCCTTTAACCGGGAGCCAAAAAACCCGGGCCTCTAACCGAGTTGGCCTTTAACCGGGCGGCCTTTAACCGAGGGTCCACTGTATTACCGTTAATAATAAACAGATTGAGAGGAATTTCCCAGCAAACATAAAACTGAATGTTTTATTGGGTGGTGACACTTTTGAAGTGTCGGGTAAGGGTAATTCCTCAATTACAACATTCGTTTACCGACGTGGTCTTAGGAACCCCAACTCCATCGGTAAGTGAGGAGAGGCTGTATTCTATATTTAAAATATGATGCATAATATATGCATAGTAATGACATAAAATTAAGTATACTACTCTACCTTTATCCACCACAAGTCTAAACAGTTTTTTGGTATGCAAACATAACAAATGATGAAAAATAAGCATAAACATGGCATAGAATGTGATTGCCTCCTCTGACAAAGTGTTTAATTAATTATATTTTGTATAGAAAATTAGTCATTTATAACACTTAAAAACAGGCTGTTACTATTAATTGAAATATGTCATTTTTACCAATTCAAGTACAGTGGTCCCTGAGTTGTGTTGTTAATCTGTTCAGAAGACAAAGTGTATTTTAAAACTATTATAACTCAAACCAGAAAATAAATGGTTTTATGGTAATTCTTTCCCCAAGACCCTGGAAGTGCAACTTTATGTTCTTTGGACTTGCACACTAACAAATATAACTTGCAGGCACTATACTGTCTTCATCTGCTGCTACTTATCCACAATAACAATAGTCTTTCCATTTTTTTGATAATTTTCAGCCTTTTTTCACTAGCCTGGATTCATCTGTCACTTTAATATCTTTTATCATGTTTTTATGCTTGATAATAGTAGAAATGGTTCAGAGTGGAAACAAATTCACACACAATACACTAATTCTAAGTCCTGCATAAATTTTTTTTTTTAAATGTCTTGTTTGATTTTGTTTTTTCAGACAAACTGCCTGTCCACTGTAATATGAAGTTTTTTTATGGCGGGTTTTTAAACAGTTGCATTGTTACAGCTGAATATTTAATGAAAATATTGTCAGATTTAAATGATGTTGCCTTCAACCATCATTGGCCTTTTGTTTTCAAGACAAAGTGTCCTCTTGCCTCATTGGTGTTGCTGAATTTTGGCTCAGATTTTATTTAGCTCTTCCCCAGGGAAAAAGTAGTAGTAGTAATAATAATATGGTAAATAAATTACCAGAGTTTTTTAGGGCTCAAATAATTTCATTAGGTTTTAGAGTACAGCACGCTACATTTTTTCGTTAAAAAAATTTGACTGTTTGTTAATTTATTCCTGCAGTTAATGCAGCATATAAAGTTCACTAATTTTCATTTGTTCACTGAAATATTGTATTTAATCCCTTTGTTAAATTTTGGTGCCTCAGGTGTGAAATTTGGCTCGAAAATGAATGCTGACTATGCTTTGTTGTTCATGAGTTTAATAACATGATTCATATTTTCATTTTTTTTTTTTCAGATTCTGATGGGCCTACAAAATCAAACTATTCGAATTTTTGATACAACGGTGAAGGCATTTGTATCTCTACGTAAAATTAGTGTAGGCGAGGGACCTATGTGTTCTAGCAAGATATGATGGGTAAGTAGGACTAATTACCTTAAGAGCAGAGGCACAAAGGACCCACCATATAATTTTTAAAACTGGGGAAGGGTTAATATTTTTTGTTTCTTCACCTTTATTAAATCACAGTAACATAATTCCCGTTAAATCAGTCGTATATCAGGATTTTGTTTTTTCATTGGAAGCACTTATTAAAGTACCTCCTCCTGTATCTTATTCAGGTATTTTTGCCAATTGCCAGGAAAAAAGTTTTAACTATTTTGTTTTTTTTCAGTTTGCAGCTGTGACTTTCTCTCTATTTTTAATGGTTTTAAGAATATTTTTAATTTTTTTTATTTCCTTTTGTGTATTTATATACAGTATTTTCATCATTTCTTTTTTTTCCTATCAGCCAGCAAGGGTATTGTTGTTGTTTTCAGCATAGCTTAACAATTCATATATTTTAGCTCAGATAATAATTTTTAGCTTGTCTTTTGAACTTCTATCATGACCCTGTTTTTTTTTAGTTAGACACTGCACCACATTTTATATTCCAGTTTTGGCATAATATACTGTGAACAGTTTTTTTTTTTTTTTTTTTTTTTTTTTTTTAGTATATTACTGTTTTTCCCAGGTTCCTGTAAAGTTTGCCAGCATGATTTTCTTCATATTATCTTTGGATGATAATATTTTGTCATTGATGACTCCTAAATCCCTTTTTTGTTTGGCACTTTTTGTAAGGGAAATTTTGATTCTGATTCTCTAACCCCTTTAGTTTAGTTAAGGGAACTCTCCCAATTTATTACATGATACCTGGGAGACGGCCGACTTGTTGAAAAAAATGAGATTTATTTTTTTTTTATGATTTTCACCAAATTTAATATCTAAAATACAGTGGTACCTCGACTTCGATATTAATCCGTCCCGAGAGGGCATTTTTAAAGGGGAAACAATCGTACACGAATCAATTTTCCCCATAAGAAATAATGGAAATAAATTTAATCCGTCCAAGACTTCTAAAAGTAGTTAAATAAAATATTTTTTAGAACTTTTGACATTAAATAATACAATTTAATGAATAATACCTAAATACACTTTAAATATTGTACAATAACATGTCACTTACATTTATTGAAGAGTTGTTGATGTGTGGAGGATGGAGGGGGGGAGAAGGTGGGGTAGTATGCTAGTGTTTGAAAGGGGAAACCCTTCCATTAACACTGAGGGACCAAGTTCTTTCTGGGGTTATGCCTTTTTTTTTGAATGCTACACTCCCTGCATGAATGCTACACTCCCTGCATGATGCTACACTCCCTGCATGCCTCTACACTCCCTCATCCTTCTTCACTCCCTGCATCCTTGCTACACTCCCTGCATCCTTGCTACACTCCCTGCATCCTTGCTACACTCCCTGCATCCTTGCTACACTCCCTGCATCCTTGCTACACTCCCTGCATCCTTGCCACTCCCTGCATCCTTGCCTCACTCCCTGCATCCCTGCACACTCCCCGCATCTTTTGCTACACTCCCTGCATGAATCTACACTCCCCGCATCTTGTTTCACCCGCATGAATGCTACACTCCCTGCATGATGCTACACTCCCCGCATGCCTACTACACTCCTGCATCCTTGCTACACTCCCTGCATCCTTGCTACACTCCTGGGATCCTTGCTACCTCCCTGCATCCTTGCTACACTCCCCGCATCCTTGCTCACTCCCTGCATCCCTGCTACCCCCCTGCATCCTTGCTACACTCCCGCATCCCTGCTACACTCCCTGCATCTTCTACCCCTGCATCCTGCTACACTCCCTGCATTCCCTGCTACACTCCTGCATCCTGCCACTCCCTGCATGCCTGCTCACTCCCTGCATGCCTGCTTCACTCCCCGCATGCCTGCTACCTCCCTGCATGCCTGCTACACTCCCTGCATGCCTGCTACACTCCCCGCATAAAAGCTACATCCCTCATGAATGCTTCACTCCCCGCATGCCTGCTACACTCCCTGCATAAATGCTACACCCCGCATGGTTCACTTCCTGCACATTCTTTCCACAGGCTTGGCACTAGGAGCTTTCTTGGGGCCCATGGTGGCTTATTAGCAGTTGCAAGCACTAAAACAGTGGAATAAATGACAATAACTGGTATGAATGCGTGGGTGTGGGTGGTGGTCGCTCTCACTTGAACAATAGCACACTGACGCTCCTGGAGTGCGCGTCAGCTAGGCCAGCGGACTCATCCGGTACGAATGTCGTTACACAAGCAAACATCGTTAATCGCAATCAATTTTTACGTTATAAATATCGGTTCAAAAAACAAAGATGACAAATCGTAACACGGGGTATGACTGTAATATGAATCATTGTAAAAAGTTCTTGTAAATTTGCCTGCTGATAAACCACATTTTAATTGCTGAAACCATAACAGGCCAAATATAATACTTGTACATGATCCTTAAGTTAAGGCAATGCCAGTTTGATAAAGGTTATTAATCCATAAAATAAACATTCTTTTTCTCTCCCTGTCTCTCATCATCTCTCCCCCTCTCTCTCTCTCTCTCTCTCTCTCTCTCTCTCTCTCTCTCTCTCTCCTCTCTCTCTCTCCTCTCTCTCTCTCTCTCCATTCTCTCTCTTTTCCTTCCTTCTCTCCTTTTCTCTCTCCATTCTCTCTCTTTTCCATTCTCTCTCTCTCTCTCATTCCTCTCTCTCTCTCTCTCTCTCTCTCCATTCTCTCTCTCTCCTTTTCTCTCTCCATTCTCTCTCTCTCTCCATTCTCTCTCTCCATTCTCTCTCTCCATTCTCTCTCTCTCTCCATTCTCTCTCTCTCTCCATTCT
The DNA here is from genome assembly GCA_009830355.1 of Cherax destructor. Classification (NCBI taxonomy): domain Eukaryota; kingdom Metazoa; phylum Arthropoda; class Malacostraca; order Decapoda; family Parastacidae; genus Cherax; species Cherax destructor. The sequence goes on along the minus strand of WNWK01047256.1, from coordinate 1,887 downwards.
CTCTCTCCATTCTCTCTCTCCATTTCTCCATCTCTCTTTTCTCTCCATTCTCTCTCTCTCCATTCTCTCTCCATTTCTCTCTCTCTCTCCATTTTTTCTCTCCCTTCTCTCCATTTTTCTCTCTCCATTCTCTCTCTTCTCCCTTCTCTCTCCATTCTCTCTCTCTCTCTCTCCATCTCTCTCTCCACTTTCTCTCTCTCTCCATTCTCTCTTCCCCTCTCTTCCCCCCTCTCCCCCTCTCCCTCTCTCCCTGTCTGTGTCTGTCTGTCTCTCTCCAGGGTGTTAAAAAATTTGGAGAATGCTTTTTAATCCCAAACCAAACAATTTTATCCCCAAAGGAATAAAAAAAGACTAGCCCTTTTTTTCACCCCAAAAATATACTAAAAAATTTTAAAAAAAAAAAACTTACATGGCGATTTTGGGGCATGTAACTCGAGTACCACTGTGTACAGGGGGCCCCGATTTTTAAAACTTTACTCCTGAAGTCTGCTCAAGTGCCATTCCCAACAAATTTACTCCCTTAAAAAAAAATGTCACGTAGGTTAGTCTATTTCAGACCCCCAAAATACACTTCCACAAGCACTGACAATATTATACTTACATAATTGTACGATTTCCGGGTTTGAAACTCGGGGGTCCACTGTACTTGCAACATCTGCCACATTGCTCTCCTATCCACTCTATCACATGCCTTTCTAAATCCATAATGCTTGAAAATTTCCACCTTTACTAAATACTGTTCACATATAGCTTCAGTGTAAACACTTGATCTAAAATCCCCTACCCACTCTAAAGCCTCCTTGCTCATCTGCAATCCTGCTCTCTGTCTTACCTCTAATTCTTTCAATAATAATCCTACCATACACTTTATGGAACCCAGAAACCCCTTCCCAATTTTTTACAGTCTCTTTGCCCCCTTTTCCTTTATGAAAAGGGTATGCTTTTCCTATAATTTTTACTATCTCTTTTGCCCCCCTTCCCTTTATAAAAAGGAACTATACATGCTGTCTGCCAATCCCTAGGTACCTTTCCCTCTTTCATACATTTATTGAACAAAAGCACCAACCACTCCAAAATTTTATCCTCCTGCTTTTAACATTTTTGTCATGATCCCATCAGTTCCAGCTGCTTTACCCCCTTTCATTCTACCTAATGCCTCATGCACCTCCCTCACACTCACATCCTGTTCTTATATATACAGTGGACCCCTGGAAATCGAACGCCTCCCAACTCGACCTATTATGTAAGTTTATTGTTGTAAGTGCTTTTGTAAGTGTATTTTGGGGGTCTGAAATGGACTAATCTAATTTACATTATTCCTTATGGGAATAAATTTGTTCGGTAACAGCACTTGAACAGCATTCTGGAACGAAGAATGTTCGATTTCCGGGTCCACTGTATAATCAATCAGTCAATCTAGTGTCTCTATACTGTTTCATATTTCATCACACTGGATTAGTAAAGAAATCTGTGAGTGTAAACTTTGCTCTAGACTAATAGTGTCAAGCATTTCACTGTGTGTTCAAATAGTTGCAAGCTTTTAAGTTTCATTCCAGCAGAGCTAGATCCAGTCTTTTATGGGCATTAGTGTCTCTGAGGATGGTTTTTCCACAAAATGCAGTGGAACTGCACTGATGCTATAAAACATAAAACATACACATACACCTATACATCCAGACATTTATAAAATTAGTTCATGTTTACTTTTCAGCATTACCATAACTGCTGTCAAGTCAGGTCAAGTGACACTCTGGCGTGGAGAAAGTCCAGTTGAGATAAATGCACTAACAAGTGGAGAATTCTTGACGCGTATGAGGCAGGACCCAGTTTTACCAAATATGATAGCTACTGGAGGAAAGGAAAATGAGCTTCAAGTGTGGGATTTGG
>WNWK01047255.1:0-14001 GCA_009830355.1 Cherax destructor | reverse complement strand
CAAACAAGCAATGGTTGCAGGGAAACTGGCTTCCGGTCACCTGACATTTACATATAAAATCAGAACATTGCCGGTGCGAGCCGGAAAAAACTCTCCCTTCGAGGGTCGGGAAGAAAAATCGGCCTGCTCGTGCAGCTGGACGGAGGACAGACAAGCCGATATTGGCACAGGGACTAAATTCTTCTATATACAGGTTGTCCACAGGGCTAGGCATCAACTTGACTGCACATCCTTGAGTGCTGTACCATCCTCACATCTGCAAACAATGACTGACAGTAGCATTTCCTAAGGCGTTTACCTGGAGTTTACCTGGAGAGAATTCCAGGGGTCAACGCCTCCATGGCCCGGTCTGTGATCAGGCCTCATGTTGGACCAGGCCTGATCAACCAGGCTGTTACTGCGGGCCCGCACGCGGTCCAACGTACGAGCCACAGCCTGGCTGGTCAGGTACCGACTTTAGGTGTCTGTCCAGTGCCTGCTTGAAGACAGCCAGGGGTTTGTTGGTAATCCCCCTTATGTATGCTGGGAGGCAGTTGAACAATCTTGGGCCCCTGACACTTATTGTGTTGTCCCTCAACGTGCTAGTGGCACCCCTGCTTTGTAGGGAGTGATTTTTGTGTGCAAGTTTGTACTAATCCCTCGAGAATTTTCCACGTGTATATAACAATGTATCTCCCCCGCCTGCGTTCTAGGGAGTACAGGTTTAGAAACTTCAAGCGTTCCCAGTAATTGAGGTGGTTTATCGCAGTTATGCGTGCCGTGAAGGTTCTCTGCACATTTTCAAGGTCAGCAATTTCACCTGCCATGAAAGGTGCAGTTAGTGTGCAGCAATATTCCAGCCTAGATAGAACAAGCGATTTGTAAAGTGTCAATATGGGCTTGGCATCCCTGGTTTTGAAGGTTCTCATTATCCATCCTGTCATTTTCTAGCAGATGCGATTGCTACGGTGTTATGGTCCTTGAAGGTGAGATCCTCTGACATGATCCTCCCAGGTCTTTGACATTAGTTTTCACTCTATTTGTGGTTGGAATTAGTTTTGTACTCCGATGAGATTTTAATTTCCTCACGTTTTCCGTATCTGAGTAATTGAAATTTCTCATCATTGAACTTCATATTGTTTTCTGCAGCCCATTTAAAGATTTGGTTTATGTCTGCTTGGAGTCTTGCAGTGTCTTCAACGGTGGACACTGTCATACAGATTCGGGTGTCATCTGCAAAGGAAGACATGGCACTGTGGCTTATATCCCTGTCTATGTCCGATATGAGGATGAGGAACAGGATGGGAGCGAGTACTGTGCCTTGTGGAACAGAGCTTTTCACATTAGCTGCCTCAGACTTTACTCTGTTGACTACTACTCTTTGTGTTCTACTTGTTAGGAAATTATAGATCCAGCTACCAACTTTTCCTGTTATTCCTTTATCACGCATTTTGTGTGCTATTACACCATGGTCACACTTGTCAAAGGCTTTGCAAAGTCTGTGTATATAACATCTGCATTCTGTTTGTCTTCTAGAGCATCTAGAACCTGGTCGTGGTGGTCCAGTAGTTGGGACAGATAGGAGCGACCTGCTCTAAACCCGTGCCGCCCTGGGTTGTGTAATTGATGGTGTGACATTTAACTCAGAAGGGCGATACTGCCCTTACCTTTATACAGGTTTTACAAGACACACTGGGTGCACATACTCACAATAACATTATTTCCATGGAATTCATTATACTACGGGTACCCTGCTAGAATAAATTTTACATATTTACATGGTGTTGTCACCCTGACTCCATTATTTACTAACTATACAATGTATGTGCATTAATCCCCATTTCTGCAAGCAAACAATTAGCGTAGCTAGCGTAGGAGTCGGACAAGTCAGTAGGTTAGTTAGTTACCATTTTGTCCTAGGCACATGTCGATTAGACACTAGGCCCGTTGTATGTATATGTGTGTGTGTGTGTGTGTGTAACGAAACACTTCGAAATGTTTCGGCCCCGCCGGGTGAACCCGGGCCCTCCGTGCGTGAAGCAAGAGCGCTAGCCACCATGCCATCGGGTGTATGTCAATGTCACGAAATGTACTGCTGTCCTGGGTCTCAGGCCATAAGTATGGAGCCTTACAGGACTGTCATCTGTCGTAGTGGTAGCGGGTGAAGAACTAGACAGGTTGTCACTAGTTTGAGTCTGATTGTGGCTTTGTAATGCGCGCGATTCCAGCTCTGCTTCGGCTTGCACATGATCAATATACTTCATGTGGTCAAGGTGAGCTTCTCGGATAGTTCCGGTAGCTATCTCCCTCACCTCGAACTTATTCACATAATTTGCATTTAGTTTGATCATCATCTGTGTATCTCCCAAACTGCCAGAAGTACTTGTAGCCAAGCCTAAGCCTGGCCACTACAACATCAGTCAGTCTGTTCACATTGCAAGTTGCTCCATAAACATACTTATCTACGTTCATGTTATCATAGTGGGTTATAGATCTACTCAGGCTTCTAACTGCATTCCTATAGCTATCATTTTCATTATTTATTTCTCTCCTAATATTATTCCTAATGCTAGACACAGATATACCAAAGTTATATTCTACATTCTCCTTCTGGGTGCTCTTCTTGGCTAACATATCAACTTTATCATGAAGGAGTAATCCAATGTGTGACGGAATCCATAGCAAATGTACATTAATTCCTTTGTCTCGGAGTTTTGAGTATCTATACCTGGCTTCTCCAATGAGCATGCTGTTAGAGTCATTATATGAGTCAAGAGCCTTCAATGATGACATAGAATCAGTAATGATGATAGAGTCAAGCTCAGTGTCATAAGTTAGCTTTAGTGCCATTAGGATTGCAAACAATTCAGTTTGCAGTGTAGACGCCCAGTTGTTAATTCTTATGCCTAGTTCAAAAAAATTATTATTGTTCTTAACTAGGGAGGTGGCAACCAGAGTAGATGCAGCCCTGCCAGAAGACTCCTGTTTAGATCCATCAGTGTATATAACTTGAGATAACTTATTACTACCAGCTAGGCGAGAAATTTCTTCTTGAGCAGTTGCTTTAACAAGTGATTTAAGGAAGGGATTACTAGCAATGAGCTTCTTGGGAGGGACTTGCAGGTATGTGATATTAAATGAACACATCTTCCATGGAGGGGTGAAATGCTCTTGTTGCCTACAGTGATACAATTCATGCAGGTTGTAAAACTTAATGTAATTGCATGTTTTCACAATCCATTGCTGATTTTATTGAGGAATATAGAGATAGACAGTATAATAACCTATGTGACATGTCAAGATATCTTATTAGTGAAGGTATGATACCACTTATACTAAGCAAATTTCCTAAATTTGCTTGTAACAGATAAGTGAACTGTAGATATAAATCCAAATTAATTTCCATGAACGTGTCTATCTGTGCTCATGATAATGCGAGCACAGATGGGCATGTTTGTGGAGCAACTTACAATGTGAACAGACTGACTGATGTTGTAGTGGCCAGGCTTAGGCTTGGCTTCAAGTACTTCTGACAGTTTGGGAGACATAGATGATGATCAAACTAAATGCAAATTATGTGATCAGGCATATGGCCACTGTCTTGAACACTATGTGCTTAATTGTCCACTTATTGAGGAATGTAGAGATAGACAGTATAATAACCTATGTGACATGTCATGATATCTTATTCATGAAATAAGATGCCAGTTGTACTAAGCAAATTTCCTAAATTTGCTTGTAACAGATAATTGAAATGTAGATATAAACCCAAATGTACAATTGTTAACCCCTTTGGGGCCTAGTGCCTAGGCCTTTTGTGTATCCATATGCTCTTGCGCTACCGTCCACAGGATGGATATGGGGTGCACAATAAACTAGCCACTTCGGTGGTAAAATCTAAAATCTCGAACTTATTGCCGCGGAGCTGTCGTAGGACACGGTAAGAACCGACAAACTTGGGGACAAGTTTATGCATACCAGGGATCGGCGTCGGGTTGAGCAACATAACTTTGCAACCTGGTTCCAGCTTACTTTCCTTAGCGTGGGCGTTGCGATCAGATGTGAACCTATCTGTGGCTTTTATTAGGTTCTCACATACTCGCTGGAAGACAAGCTGTGTGGTCCGCATCTTAACTATACCGGTGTTATCGGTGTCATAAGTTGGACTAGGTGGAGCAAACAGGATTTCGTACGGTAAACGCTTATCATAGCCGTACAAGGCAAAATGGGGTGTCTCGCCAATCGAGCTGTTGAGGGAAGAGTTCAATGTACACTGAACATCTGGAATAGCCTCATCCCATGTAGTACAACTTGGATTAATGGTTACTCTGAGCACAACAAGGACTTTGCGGTTTGTACGTTCAGCAAAACCATTACTCGCAGGGTGACGTGGAGCTACTGGTGCTTGGTGAATGTCAAACCTGGAACAAAGATCCTTCATTGTGGCATTTATGAACTCCGACCCATTGTCTGACAGGAGAACACGTGGGCAGGTATGACGGAGAACGATATGCTCATGGAAAGCATTTGCGACTGTCTCGGCCGTTTTGTCAGGGATGGGTACTAACTCGCAGTACCGCGTCAAGTTATCTACCATTACAAGCAGGTGTTTATTACCCTTCTCCGAGGTCGAGAAGTTCGTCAACAGGTCGACAGAAGTTCTCTCCCAGGGCTCCTTTGTAATGGGATACTTCAGTATGGGATTGGGACCCGTAACAGTACCCTTGTGTTGTAAGCAAACGACACACTGGTGTACATACTTGGCAATTTCCGCTGCCATCTTAGGCCAGAAATATTTCATTCTAGCCTGTTTGATGCTGCGGTCCTTCCCGGGGTGCGCTGTGCCTGGGACATCGTGGATCAACTTGAGAGTCGCGGGTACCAGGGACTCCGGTATCACCAGTTGGTGTACGGTTCTGCCGGGGTCCACTAGTCGAGCTACACGACACAGTACTCCTTGATTGACCACTAAGTCTGTCAGCGGAACGGGCGACTTGACCTGCGGGCCAACGTCCTCCTTGGTTAGGAATCAAAGGACTGGTGACCACACCGCCGTTGGGCTCTCTCTAGGTCCTCGACGGAGAACGAGTTGTCTGCACTGACAAAGGCTATATGCCTCGACAAGGCGTCAGCCACGACATTTTGCTTACCCGGTACATAGCAGACTTCGGGATTGTAGTCGTTAAAGGTGAGAGACCACCGAGCATGTTTCCTAGAGAGATTCTTGTTTGCAAAAAGGGATAATAACGGCAGATGATCCGTGTAAATCTTGATAGGATACTGGTAAATAATGTCTCTCAAATGGTTCAAAGCCCAGACGATGGCTAAGGCTTCTAGCTCTGTCACAGAGTAATTGACTTCAGCTTTGGTAAGGACATGGCTAGCATAAGCTATTGGCTGTTGCTTACCATTAGATTCCTGCGATAAGACTGCACTGATGCCAACTTTGCTATCATCTGTCGTCAAGGTGAACGCTTTGGTGAAATCAGGGAATCTAAGGACTGGGGCTGATGTTAACCTATTTTTAAGTGTGACGAAAGCTCTTTCTTGGTCACACATCCACTCAAAGGGGACATCTTTCTTAAGGAGCTGTGTCAAGGGTGCAGCTATGGTGGAGAAACCGGCTATGAAAGTGCGGTAGAATCTGGCTAGGCCTACGAAGGAGTGGACAGTATCTGCCGTCGTAGGTCTAGGGAACTTTCGTACAGCTGAGATTTTAGACTCGTCTGTCTTGATGCCGCTCTGAGTCACTACGTGGCCCAGAAACTTTATTTCCTGCTTAAGGAACTGGCATTTTGAAAGCTTCACCTTAAGATTAGCCTTGGCTAGTTTTCCAGTACCCGCTCAAGTTTTACGATATGAGTAGAAACATCTTGGGACATCACAATGAGATCGTCTAGGTAGACCATGAGCGTGCCACCTAGGAGAGTACGGAAAATCGTTGTCATTAAACGACTGAATGTGATCGGGCTTCCACGCAAGCCGAAAGGCATCCTCTTGAACTGATAATGACCAGTAGGCGTAGAGAACGCGGTTAGTTCTTTGCTTTGGTCATTAAGAGGGATCTGCCAAAACCCTTGAAGAAGATCAAGAGTCGAAAAGACCTTGTTATTGCCAATGTTCTGTAACAGGTCATTCAGAACTGGCAATGGAAATCGGTCTGGGATTGTACAGGCATTCAGTTTCCTGTAATCGATAACAGGACGCCATGTTCCATCTTTCTTGGGAACTAGGATTAGAGGGGCATTCCACGGGGAAATGGACTCCTCGATAACTCCATCGCAGAGCATCTTTGCAATGAGTTCGTCAGCAAAAACTCTTTGCGCATGCGGCAAACGATAAGCAGGCACATAAATTGGTTTAGTACCTTTATCAAGCGGAATATGGTGAGAAATAAGCGGGATCAGACAAATGGACTCGCCATCTAACGCGACGGCAGTGCGCGCAAGATTGAGAACCTGGAGAAGTTGTGGAACTTCTTCCGGGTAGTCTGTCATGGCTAGATCATCTTCCTGCACTGGCCGGGTGACGGAAGAATTAGGAGCAGACTCACCTGGGAGGACTGCACTTACAAGAACGTCAGCTGGGATTTCGCCCTCCACTCTCACCGGGAGAGGGAATCTGACGAGGTCGACAAGTGAAGGAATTCTCGACTGTGCAAGTTACCGACAAGGACTTGCAACTTACCACGACGCACAGTGTGCAAGGACGTCTCAAGGGAGAGGCCCTTGACTCTGCACGTGTCGTTGTCGACTAGCACGTGATCTCCTTCGAAAGCTCTGGTCACATACACCGTAACAGGAGTGAGCAAATTAGCCGACAAAGTGACGTCATACTTTGTACAGGCAGTAACTCTGCTCGCTGATGCCATGACACGAGTCAGACAGTCGCCTGCCGACAGGGAGACTGAGGCTTGACAACTGTCGTCCTCTACAACAGCGCGAGAGTTAGAGTGATGGTCAGAATGGGCGTCCCCAGACTGGGTTTCACTGATAACTGAGCGCTGATGGCCAGGAGGTGACGAGATACGAGCTCTATTATGAGGTTGGTCAGGACAAGAGGCCGACCTCATGGAGGATGTGTGATGGAAACCACGGGTTTCCAATGATTCCAAGCACTGGATGTACTCAGAGACGGAGTGGCAGGTAGTGGAACCTAAGCGTACACCCCAGAAGGGCGCGTCCACTCCATCGAAATCCGCTTTCCACTTTGCTGGATCTAAACGGATCTTAAGGTCTGCCATGGTCTTGAAACCGATGAGCAAATCGCCTGGGAAGACGATGTCATCAACGACTAAGAACTTTGCTGACCACTTGTGATCATGGATCGCAAATTCTAAGGTTGTACAACCACGGACCGTGAGAGGGCTACCTGAAACGCCTCGCAATGTCTGAATAGCAGACGGCTTGGTTAGCATGGCTGCATGAAGACCAATGTCACGGAAAAGGGTGGAACGGACAATGTTAACCACCGAACCTGTATCAAGGAAAAGCTGAACAGGCTTCCGATGAAGTGTGGACTCAACTAGAGGTCCACACGGGCTGTCATACCGAACGTGAAGGCATGACGGGCCGACTAGGTCTCCGGAGTCCCGGCTGCTAGAGGCTCGACGCTGGGTGGTGTGACTCGACGTCCTGGAAGGTACGATTCAAGTCTCGACACCAGCGTCGAGGCACTCTGTTTCCATGCTGTCGGCAAGCGTGTCGCTGCCCAGGGCGGTGAACGCATTGCGGACAGGGACGGAATACAGCGACTCTGACAGGGTGACTATCTCTTTGCGTGATGTTTCTGGCGCATCTCTTCCTATAGATGGCAGCACCGTAGTGCCGCGCAGTTTGAAAGGGTCTCAGAATAGGCTGTTTACAGGCTCACTTACCCTGTGGAACTGAGTGACTCAAAAGTTTCCACAAGATATGTCAAAGTATTTTATCCACAGTGGTATATTACAGACCATTCTGGAAAAATACCCTGACTTTGCTCCCTGTAAATAAAGCATTGCCACGTGTGTGTGTACTCACCTAATTGTACTCACCTAATTGTGGTTGCAGGGGTCGAGACTCAGCTCCTGGCCCCGCCTCTTCGCTGTCTGCTACTGGGTCTCTGCTCTCCCTGCTCCATGAGCTTTATCATACCTTGTCTTAAAACTATGTATGGTTCCTGCCTCCACTATATCTTTCTCTAGTCCATTCCACTTCCTGACTACTCTGTGGCTGAAGAAATGTTTCCTGACATCCCTTTGACTCATCTGAGTCTTCAGCTTCCAGTTGTGTCCCCTTGTTTCTGTGTTCCCTCTCTGAAACAACCTGTCACTATCTACCTTGTCAATTCCCCGCAGTATTTTGTATGTCGTTATCATGTCTCCTCTGACCCTTCTTTCCTCCAGTGTTGTTAGTCCTATTTCCCTCAACCTTTCTTCATAAGACAGACCCCTGAGTTGTGGAACTAACCTTGTCGCAAACCTTTGCACTTTCTCTAGTTTCCTTACGTGCTTGACCAGGTGTGGGTTCCAGACTGGTGCTGCATATTCTAGTATGGGCCTGACGTACACGGTATACAGTGTCTTGAACGATTCCTTGTTAAGGTAACGGAACGCTAATCTAAGGTTTGCCAGACGCCCATATGCTGCCGCAGTTATCTGGTTGATGTGTGCCTCCGGAGACGTGCTAGGCGTTATACTCACTCCAAGGTCTTTCTCCTTTGCCGAGGTTTGTAGCCTTTGTCCGCCTAGCTTGTACTCTGTCAGCGGTCTTCTTTGCCCTTCTCCGATCCTCATGTGTGTGTGTGTGTGTGTGTATGTATGTGTATTAATTACCATTTTGTCCTATGCACATGTCGATTGAAAACTGGGCCTGTTGTATGTGCGTGTGTGTGTACTCACCTAATTGTACTCACCTAATTGTGGTTGCAGGGGTCGAGACTCAGCTCCTGGCCCCGCCTCTTCGCTGTCCGCTACTGGGTCTCTGCTCTCCCTGCTCCATGAGCTTTATCATACCTTGTCCTAAAACTATGTATGTGTATGTATATATGTGTGTGTATGTGTATGTACTCACCTAATTGTGGTTGCAGGGGTCGAGACTCAGCTCCTGGCCCCGCCTCTTCGCTGTCCGCTACTGGGTCTCTGCTCTCCCTGCTCCATGAGCTTTATCATACCTCGTCTTAAAACTATGTATGGTTCCTGCCTCCACTATATCTTTCTCTAGACTATTCCACTTCCTGACTACTCTGTGGCTGAAGAAATGCTTCTTAACATCCCTTTGACTCATCTGAGTCTTCAGCTTCCAGTTGTGTCCCCTTGTTTCTGTGTTCCCTCTCTGGAACATCCTGTCACTTTCTACCTTGTCGATTCCCCGCAGTATTTTGTATGTCGTTATCATGTCTCCTCTGACCCTTCTTTCCTCCAGTGTTGTTAGTCCTATTTCCCTCAACCTTTCTTCATAAGACAGACCCCTGAGTTGTGGAACTAGCCTTGTCGCAAACCTTTGCACTTTCTCTAGTTTCTTTACGTGCTTGACCAAGTGTGGGTTCCAGACTGGTGCTGCATATTCTAGTATGGGCCTGACGTACACGGTGTACAGTGTCTTGAACGATTCCTTGTTTAGGTAACGGAACGCTAATCTTAGGTTTGCCAGTCGCCCATATGCTGCCGCAGTTATCTGGTTGATGTGTGCCTCCGGAGACGTACTTGGCGTTATACTCACCCCAAGGTCTTTCTCCTTTGCCGAGGTTTGTAGCCCTTGTCCACCTAGCCTGTACTCTGTCTGTGTGTGTATGTGTATGTGTGTGTGTATGTGTGTGTGTGTATATGTATGTGTGTATGTATATGTGTGTGTGTGTGACCCAACAATTAAAATTTGCACCAAGAACTCATTACAGTTGTGACCGGGTGTAGACTAGTGAATTGTTCATTACTTTAAAATTTGTTCACGATTGTAACCATGTATAAACGTAAGTAAGTAAATTTACTTACATGTTTCATTACCTTTGTAACTTGTGAGTTCATTACCTTTGTAGCTTGTGAGTTCATTACCTTTGTAACTTGCGAGTTCGTTTCCTTTGTAGCTTGTGAGTTCATTACCTTTGTAACTTGTGAGTTCATTACCTTTGTAACTTGTGAGTTCATTATCTTTGTAGCTTGTGAGTTCATTACCTTTGTAACTTGTGAGTTCATTACCTTTGTAACTTGCTCAGCTATCAAAACTTTGGGGTCCAGTCCCTGGACCCATTATGTACCTCTGTAATCTTTTGACTACCGCCCACAGGATGGGTATGGGGTGCATAATAAAGATATCAAACTAAACTCAACATTGAGGGTAAGTTTGTTAGTCATCATCCAGGTAGATATTTTCTGTAATTCAGCATTTACAGTGTTGGCTAGTGTGACTGGGCATGGGTGAGAGAAGACGTATGTAGTGTCATCTGCAAATAGTATGGGTTTGAGTAGTTGAGATGCATTTGGTAGGTCGTTTATGTAAATGAGAAAGAGAAGTGGGCCAATAACGCTTCCCTGTGGGACACCAACTGTAATTGTTTGTGTGGAAGAGTTAGCTCCATTTGTGGACACATATTGGCTTCTGTCGCTAAGGTATGACTTTAGGTAGTTGAGGGAGTGCCCTCTTATACAATAGTGTGATAATTTTAAGTGTAACAGATCATGGTCAACTGTATCAAAAGCTTTACGTAAATCAATGAAGATTCCCAGTGGGATTTCTTTATTTTCAAGAGCGGTGTATATTATTTCTAGCATGTGTATGATTGCATCATTTGTGTTTTTATTAGGCCTGAAACCAAACTGACAGGGGTTGAGTATGTTTTGGGAGATGAGGTAGGAATAGATTTGCCTATGAATAAACTTTTCAAAGATTTTGGAGAGAAGGGGTAAGTTAGATATTGGCCTATAGTTATTTAGGTCTGTTTGATCTCCTCCTTGAGATAAGATTTCGTTCGGATTTTTAACCCCGCAGGGTTAGCCACCCAGGATAACCCAAAAAAGTCAGTGCGTCATCGAGGACTGTCTGTCTTATTTCCGTTGGGGTCCTCAATCTTGTCCCCCAGGATGCGACCCACACCAGTCGACTAACACCCAGGTACCTACTTGCTGCTAGGTGAACAAGACAACAGGTGTAAGGAAACACGTCGAAATGTTTCTACCCGGCCGGGAATCGAACCCGGGACCTCCGTGTGTGAAGCGAGAGCTTTGCCAGCCAAGCATGATACATGTTTGTAACAAAGGAGTGTAACAATTGGGTGTACATGTCAAAAGCCTCTTTATATGCAGAGCATTTCGGGCAAACTTAACATTAATAAGGCAATAACAGTGCAGTAATTGTACATATAGTCATTAGGTGAGTTACAATGAATACAAGAAAACTGAATAGTATTCTATTAGTTCATGTTATATGGCTTTAATAAGTTTGGTAGAGAAGAATTAGCTTTGATTATTTACCTAAGATGGACACAATGGAATGATTAGCATTTGAGAAGATTATTGATATTGAGAGTAAGTATATATTGATTATAATGTCTTATCTGTGTTCATAATATTGAGCAAATACACGTATAGTTTTTACATATGTATTTTTGATGGGCTGTGATAGGTTAAGGAGATAAGGTGTTTTCTAACTGTAGTTTTAAAAATTCTAGTTTAGTCAGTGGTTATGGATATTTCTGGCAGAGACTTCCAAATTTTGGGTCCTTTTATGTACATTGAGTTTTTGAAAAGATTTAGATTGACACGGGGAATGTCGGAGTTTTTGTGCCTAGTATTATGCCTATGAGGTCCTATTGTAACTGTCAAGAAAGCGCTTCAGGTCGGGATTAATATTAAAATTGATTGTTCTGTAAATGTAGGTGGCACTGTACGAGGGAATGTTTTGTATAGTGAGTAGGTTTAAGTCTTTGAAGAGTGGGGGGAAGGGTGTTGTAGAAATTTGTCTTTGGACTGCCTCCTTGTAAGCTGCCCCCTGGCAAGCACTGTTGACACCGACACTCTGAGACGCTTCTCTCAGACTTACAAGTTTGGGACAGAATTTCTAACTGACTGCAGCTGAAAGAATTCCCCACCTACATGCACGACTAAAAAAGGGTTTAACTTACTTGATGGAGTAGAAATGTCTCCTAGTCTTCCTGGAGTTTACCTGGAGAGAATTCCAGGGGTCAACGCCCCTGCGGCCCGGTCTGTGACCAGGCCTCATGTTGGACCAGAGCCTGATCAATCAGGCTGTTACTGCTGGCCGAACGCAGCCAAACGGACGAAACACAGCCTGGCTGGTCAGGTACCGACTTTAGGTGCCTGACCAGTGCCTGCTTGAAGACAGCCAGGGGTTTGTTGGTAATCCCCCTGATGTATGCTGGGAGGCAGTTGAACAATCTTGGGCCCCTGACACTTATTGTGTTGTCCCTCAACGTGCTAGTGGCACCCCTGCTCTTCATTGGGGGGATGTTACATCGTCTGCCGAGTCTTTTGCTTTCGTAGGGAGTGATTTTCGTGTGCAAGTTTGGTACTAATCCCTCGAGAATTTTCCACGTGTATATAATAATGTATCTCTCCCGCCTGCGTTCTAGAGAGTACAGGTTTAGGAACTTCAAGCGTTCCCAGTAATTGAGGTGGTTTATCGCAGTTATGCGTGCCGTGAAGGTTCTCTGCACATTTTCAAGGTCAGCAATTTCACCCGCCTTGAAAGGTGCAGTTAGCGTGCAGCAATATTCCAGCCTAGATAGAACAAGCGATCTGTAAAGTGTTAGTTAGTTAGATATCTTTATTATGCACCCCATACCCATCCTGTGGGCGGTAGTCAAAAGATTACAGAGGTATATTATGGGTCCAGGGACTGGACCCCCAAAGTTTTGATAGCTGAGCAAGTTACAAAGGTAATGAACTCACAAGTTACAAAGGTAATGAACTTACAAGCTACAAAGGTAATGAACTCACAAGCTACAAAGGTAATGATCTCACAAGCTACAAAGGTAATGAACTCACAAGCTACAAAGGTAATGAACTCACAAGCTACAAAGGAAATGAACTCACAAGTTACAAAGGTAATGAACTCACAAGTTACAAAGGTAATGAACTCACAAGTTACAAAGGTAATGATCTCACAAGCTACAAAGGTAATGAACTCACAAGTTACAAAGGTAATGAACTCACAAGCTACAAAGGTAATGAACTCACAAGTTACAAAGGTAATGAAACATGTAAGTAAATATACTTACTTACGTTTATACATGGTTACAATCATGAACAAATTATAAAGTAATGAACAATTCACTAGTCTACACCCGGTCACAACTGTAATGAGTTCTTGGTGCAAATTTTAATTGTTGGGTCACACACACACACATACATACACACATTCATATACACACACACACATACACACACACACACGCCCCGATGGCATGGTGGCTAGCGCTCTTGCTTCACGCACGGAGGGCCCGGGTTCAATTCCCGGCGGGGCCGAAACATTTCGAAGTGTTTCGTTACACATACATACAACAGGCTTAGTGTCTAATCGACATGTGCGTAGGACAAAATGGTAACTAACACACACGTACACATACACACAACCCACCACAAAACTGCAGGAGGCCAGGAGAGGAATATGACGAGAACAACAGAGCAATGGTGGACACCTTGGCGGAGGTGGCAAGAAAAGCGCACATGAGCAGAGCGAAGTTACTGGTCATGGGCGATTTCAACCACAAAGAGATCGACTGGGAGAACCAAGAACCACGTGGGGGTCCAGAAACTTGGAGAGCCAAGATGATGGACGTGGTACTGGAAAACCTGATGCACCAACATGTCAGGGACACGACCAGAGATAGAGGAGAGGACGAACCAGCAAGGCTGGACCTTGTATTCACCCTGAATAGCTCAGATATTGAGGACATAACACACGAGAGCCCCCTGGGAGCCAGTGACCATATGGTGCTGAGCTTTGAGTACATAGTAGAGCTACAGGTGGAGAGGGAAAATGGTGCTGAAAGAGACATACCAGACTATAAAGAGGGACTACACAGGTATGA
>WNWK01047254.1:0-14002 GCA_009830355.1 Cherax destructor | reverse complement strand
GTCAAGTCATTCAGTCAGTGCAGTCAGTCAAAGTCAGTCAGCAAGTCAGTCAAGTCAGTCAGTCAGTCAGTCAAGTCAGTCACAAACTTATGTTTACCTCTTTTATGTGTACAAAGTAACACTTCATTACGCCACGGGTTATGTCTTGTCAAATATTAATCTTTCTTCTAATCTAAGACTTAATGCTTATACATTTTCTTGCCACTTTGAGCAACACTGTGACGCGTATAAAATACGTACGAATGCTGGGATGGTGGGTCCTGGGAGGTCCTGGATGGTGGGGTCCTGGGTGGGTGGGGGAGGGATGGCCGGTGGTCCCCGCTGAACAACAAGGTGTTGTGGAATGGTTATTTGTTTTTCCTTCCCACAAACTGTAAGTAAGTTTATTCAGATATACACAGATACAGTTACAAGATATCATGGCAAACATGGGAGAACCAGGATAACCCAAAAGTCAGAGTGACAGTATTTCTATTGACTGACTTGGGTTATCTAGGTTCTCTACACATATGCTGCTTGTATGATAATGTATGAAACTGTACTCACTTAATTGTGGTTGCAGGGGTCGAGACTCAGCTCCTAGCCCCGTGTATCTGAACAGTTTGCAGGAAGGAAAAACAAATTCCTTTTCCTCAAAGCATGAGGATTCTTAGGCAGTAAATAACCATGCGCCAAAATTTTTCCCTCCTGCCGAACTGTAATATCATCTTTGGCCGTAAGATGATAATGTGTCGCAAATCTTAAATCGGCAATACTCGTAACGGTAACATAATCCGTGCTAAATGACGTTCTACTGTACAAAGAACACTCTATGCAAATATTAACCCACCACTCAAATTCCTCCTTACCAATTTAACAGGACACATGACCATAACACTAGACACAGAGCACTCCTCGATGTTCCCTGTGGTCCATCTAACACTATGTAAAAACTCAAGCATATAAAAGGCACAAAATTTGGAATTCATTACCTGTCATTGCCAAAGAAACCCTGCCTTTACCCCAATTCAAAACATGCTAAAAACCACCTTCTCACCCAAACCTAAGTGTCAACATCAAACATTGTCAACAAAGTAGAATAATCACTTAATGTAAAAACCTGACTAATCACTTAAATGTAAACACCTGTTATGAATAATACATACGTATTAAGTTAACTATTTCCATAACATTTACATTATAATGACCACGTAAACTGTAACTGCAATGCAACTAATTGTTTTAAATTGTTATCTCACTCACTAGTTGCATTGCTACAATTAATTGATATGTTCAACTTATATTCAAACTTTATAACTTAGATACGAATTATACTTATTTTATAAATTATCAACCATAATTTTTTACCATGTAGTCTAGAATTAAGTAGACCTAAGAATGCCCGCAATGCACAGCATATTAGGGGCTTTTTGCATGTACATCTCATTAATAACTATATTTTTGTCTACCATGTATCATTGTACAATGTCTCAATAAAGTATTATTATACGGGCATTGAGTTTGGACTTGGGTCAGTTTTCGGAC
Organism: Cherax destructor; assembly: GCA_009830355.1. Classification (NCBI taxonomy): domain Eukaryota; kingdom Metazoa; phylum Arthropoda; class Malacostraca; order Decapoda; family Parastacidae; genus Cherax; species Cherax destructor. The sequence goes on along the minus strand of WNWK01047254.1, from coordinate 12,478 downwards.
AGCGATAGGAGTTTGTCTTATTTGGTATTGATTATATTTATTTTTCTTGGTGTCTCAAGGACATGGGGGAAGGGAGGCTAGGGGCACTGAGAGGGCTTTTTATAGGACTAGTGTAGAATAAGATATTATATGATAGGGCATGGGATGGGCCTTTTCACAGGCTTACAGTGCATGGTTATGGAAGAGGGAGGGATAGGGTTAGAGGGTATGAAGGAGGGGGTTGGATGAGGGGAGGTGTCAATGATAGGTTGGGATTAGGGAACAAGTGGAAAGGGTAGGAATGAAGGGTAGGGGGTTTAGTTGAAAGGGACGTAGGTTGGGGAGGGAGTAATCAGTGGATATAGGCTGAGGTGTCTTTGTTTAGAACTTTTCTGTCTATATGTTTCTTTGTAGTATTGGGTGTAAAAGCAAGGGGGCATAGGTGGACCTAGTGATCAGCTTTCATTATGGAATGTAAACAGGTGATTAATTTCTTCCACATGTTTTCTTTATGTTTTATGAGTTTTTGTAATCTGAGAGGTTGCCCAAGAGTTAATGAAAAGTCAAGCCATGTGTGTTTTGACGCTTCATTTGAGTGGAGGAATGTGTATTTTTTTTTTTTTTTTTTTTAACACATCGGCCGATTCCCACCAAGGCAGGTGGCCCGAAAAGAAAAACTTTCATCATCATTCACTCCATCACTGTCTTGCCAGAAGGGTGCTTTACACTACAGTTATAAAACTGCAACATTAACACCCTCCTTCAGAGTGCCGGCACTGTACTTCCCATCTCCAGAACTCAAGTCCGCCCTGCCGGTTTCCTGAATCCCTTCATAAATGTTACTTGCTCACACTCCAACAGCACGTCAAGTATTAAAACCATATGCCTCCATTCACCCCTATCAAATACGCTCACACATGCTTGCTAAGTCCAAGCCCTCGCACACAAAACTTCCTTTACCCTCCCTCCAACCTTCCTAGGCCGACCTTTACCCCGCTTCCCTCCACTACAGATTTATACACTCAAGTCACTCTGTCTCGCTCCATTCTCTCTACATGTCCAAACCACTCAACAACTCCCTCCTCAGCTCTCTGGACAATTGTTTTGGTGATCACCCATGCTTCACACCCATATAGAGCGTTGGTATAACTATACTCTCATACATTCCCCTTTACTTCCATGGACAAGGTTCTTTGTCTCCACAGACTCAAGTGCTCCACTCACCCTTTTCCCTCATCAATTCTATGATTCACCTCATCCTTGTGTATTATTATTGTATAATATATTTTTTGGTATTTTAGCAATGGCCTTATGTTTTAAGGTTGGATATGGTGTTAGGCTTGTGCTTATGTGCTGTTGAGTAGAATATATTATGTTTCTTTGCCATATATGTGTGTGCGTGTGGAGAATGATTATGGTTTTGGTTGTTATAGGGTGGCAGATGAAAGGATGGGGGTGTTGGGAGGGGTTTGTTTTGTTGTTTTTTGGGAAAAGGGATTTTTATAGATACAAATGTTAGTTAACATTGTTTGCTTTTGGGTATTGTAGCAATGGTACATACCCTCATATAGGGCTTTGGGTATTGATGATTGTTTTTTTCTGTTTTTCTTGCAATCCATAGTTGGGTTGATTTATATATTACATGTCAAGTTCGACGTGTTAGATGTGGTTGCTCGTATGTTATGTATGTTTGTGGTATGAGTGGTGAAGAGAAGGCGGGTTGAGCTGTGTACCTTGATGTTGGTACAGAGGAGTCATATATGAGTTTTTGTTTTGGTGATCGATAGGTTTTATCGGTACTATATATTAATGAGTTGGAGTGGATTTTTGTTATAGCCATGTATCTCAAAGTTTTTTTAATGCATTAATGTATGTGGTGATGGAAACACCTTGTATTTGTATATTAAGTTTTTAAATAAAATAAAAAAAAAAGTTCGATTTTAGGCCTATCTCCTGGAACGGATTAAGGCCGATTTTAGGGGGTCCACTGTACAGTGGTCCCTCGGTTTTCGTGCATCTCCAAACTCGAACATTTATGTAAGTGTATTTTCGTAAGTGCTGTTGCAAGTGTATTTTTGGGGGTCTGAAATAGACTAACCTACGTGACATTATTTCTTAAGGAAGTAAATTTGTTTGGTAATAGCACTTGAGCAGCATTCTGGAACAAATTTTCGGCGAAAACCGAGGGACCACTGTACTTAAATGAAAATGTAAACATGCTTTTAAGCTGTTATATGCACTGGCAAGTGAAAAAAAAAAAGACTGATTTGCTTAAAGTCATTATTCGGTTTACAGCGGTTGTCTGGAACCTAACCTGCCATATTAGCAAGGTATACCTGGAGTATATCTGTATGTTGTCTGGAACCTAACTTGCCATATTAGCAAGGTATACCTGTAGTATACCTGTATGTTGTCTGGAACCTAACCTGCCATATTAGCAAGGCATACCTGGAGTATGCCTGTATGTGTAACAACACTTCATTAATAGGAAATTATTGAAGCTTCTAGTCAATAAGTGACCTGGCAATGTTAGTGAAATCATTGGTATTCTCATGCATAACATATAATTTTGCTATATAACAGTCTTGAGGAAGTGAAAGATTGACCTAGTGAAAAGCATTATGCAAATAAAGGACCAAAGATGTAAAACACTTTAACAGATAACCTAAAAAACTGTTACATTCTTACTCAATACAAAACTAAAGTAAAGAGGCCAGAGCGTGCATAGACACAGTTGTCATGTCATTTACACCATCTCTGTGTAAATGATCTTTGCTCTTTGTATTGGTTTCTCTATACGAGCACTACTGCCTCAATATACTTTACTATAATGATTACGTGTACCTTTCAGGTTATTGAAATGGAACCTATTGTAAAAAATTGTACCAAAGACCATACGTAATTTATTTGGTTGGAATTTAACTCAATTTATATTGGTTATTGTTATGCAGCTGCCATGCTGCACTTTTAATCTATGTGCATGTATATTTGTTGTTATAATCATTAGAATTACTTACATTGCATGTAATCTAACACTCCTACCCTGGGTTATCCTGGGGACTAACACTCCTTACCTGGGTTATCCTGGGGACTAACAATCCCTACCCTGGGTTATCCTGGGTGACAAACACTCCCTACCCTGGGTTATCCTGGGTGACAAACACTCCCTACCCTGGGTTATCCTGGGTGACTAACACTCCCTACCCTGGGTTATCCTGGATGACTAACACTCCCTACCCTGGGTTATCCTGGGTGACTAACACTCCCTATCCTGGGTTATCTTGGGTGACTAACACTCCTACCCTGGGTTATCCTGGATGACTAACACTCCTATCCTAGGTTATCCTGGATGATAACACTCCCTACCCTAGGTTATCCAGGTGACTAACACTCCCTACCCTGGGTTATCTGGATGACTAACACTCCCTACCTGGGTATCCTGGATGACTACACTCCTACCTAGGTTATCTGAGTGACTAACACTCCCTATCCTGGGTTATCCTGGTGACTAACACTCCTACCTGGGTTATCCTGGATGACTAACACTCCTACCCTGGGTTATCCTGGATGACTAACACTCCCTATCCTGGGTTATCCTGGTGACCAACACTCCCTACCTGGGTTATCCTTGGGTGACTACACTCCTCCTAGGTTATCCTGGTGACTAACACTCCCTATCCTGGTTATCCTAGGTGGCTAACACTCCCTATCCTGGGTTATCCTGAGTGACTAACACTCCTACCTGGTTATCTGGTGACTGACACTCCCTATCCTAGGTTATCCTGAGTGACTAACACTCCCTACCATGTGTTATCCTAGGTTGACTAACACTCCCTATCCTAGGTTATCCTGGGTGACTAACACTCCCTACCCTGGGTTATCCTCGATGACTAACACTCCTACCTGGGTTATCCGGATGCTGACACTCCTACCATGGGTTATCCTGATGACTAACACTCTCTACCCTGGGTTATCCTGGATGACTGACACTCTCTATCCTAGGTTATCCTGAGTGACTAACACTCCCTACCATGTGTTATCCTAGGGTGACTAACACTCCCTCTCCTAGGTTATCCTGAGTTACTAACACTCCCTACCATGTGTTATCCTAGGGTGACTAACACTCCCTATCCTAGGTTATCCTGGGTGACTAACACTCCCTACCATGTGTTATCCTAGGGTGACTAACACTCCCTATCCTAGGTTATCCTGGGTGACTAACACTCCCTACCATGTGTTATCCTAGGGTGACTAACACTCTCTACCCTGGGTTATCCTGAGTGACTAACACTCCCTACCATGTGTTATCCTAGGGTGACTAACACTCCCTATCCTAGGTTATCCTGAGTGACTAACACTCCCTACCATGTGTTATCCTAGGGTGACTAACACTCCCTATCCTAGGTTATCCTGGGTGACTAACACTCCCTACCATGTGTTATCCTAGGGTGACTAACACCCTATCCTAGGTTATCTTGGGTGACTAATCCTCTGATAAAAATCCATCATATATTATCCTCGTTGCACTACCACTCACAGTATGAACTGTGGCTTGTGCACAATAAACTAGCATTAGTGACCTTGACTGGTGGTTAGGTACCTTGACTGGTGGTTAGGTACCTTGACTGGTGGTTAGGTACCTTGACTGGTGGTTAGGTACCTTGACTGGTGGTTAGGTACCTTGCTGGTTAGGCACCTTGCCTGGTAGCTAGGCACTTTGCCTGGCAGCTAGGCACCTTGCCTGGTAGCTAGGCACCTTGCCTGGCAGCTAGGCACCTTGCCTGGCAGCTAGGCACCTTGCCTGGTAGCTAGGCACCTTCCTTGAAGGTCAATGAACTTAATATTAACACTACTGACCTTTGTATACAGGTCATCTCTGCTGTCACTTCCTCTCAACAACTCACAATACAACACAAATCTTCTTCTTCTTCTTCTTCGTTGGGGTTATCAGGGCCACTGACAGCTTACGCCGTATCGAGCCCGACTTCTCGATGGTCGGGGAAGATTTGTTTGCCCAAGGCTGGGCGATGAAAGAACAGGAACAAAAGTTCCTTTGTAAATAGATAGAAACTTGAAAGTTTCCGATTAGGTCCGGTGGACCCCCTTGCCAAGCCCCAGCAAAGCGGGACCCCCACACCCCCACCATTTGTACAGTAACCGGCTTCCCACCAATGACCGTTAAATAATTATCCGCAGAGCGGAAAAATGGAGTGGCTAAAAGTAAGCCGATGAAAGGTGCCCTCTGTAGAGTGCCCGGCGGGCAAAATAGATGAGGACAAGCGTCCCGGAGAGAACGGGGAAATTTGTCACTGATACTCAGGCGAGAGAAGGCTGGCGCAGAAGTCCTATTGGCCCCACTTTAGTGTTGTTGGAGGTTTTGAGGGCGACCAAAGCTTATGACTTACTGAACCCTGCTTTCTTAATTTAAATGACAAAAAAAATAATAATAATAATAATAAAATAAAGGAATAATGCACAAAGGTGGAAAGGAACTGAGAAGTAAACACAAGTTTAGTCTTCAATATATTACGGAACAAAAGTTCCCAATTAGTTTAGTTAGTACACAGTTGGTTCAAACTCCTCCACGGCATGAACGCTACTCCCAGCCGACGCAGCAGGGTGGTTTGGAGGGCTAGCTCCGGGATTTTCAAGGATAGCTCCTGATCAAAGAGGCTGACCGGGTCACGACTGAACAGGACTCTTGTGTGAATGGTCTGGGAAGATTCCAGAGCAGCGAGAGGACATCCCAGTGCATCGTTTCAGCGTAAACAGTGGAAGTTTTGTGCAGCTTTGAGGGTTGGGGCGAGTGTCCCAAGTCAGGGAGAGCAGACAGTGCCTCCTCCCCCCAACGTCTCCATGGGGGGGGTGATGGTTGCCCCTTACCCCCTTTCCCTGTGCTTCCCCGTGTGTGGTAAAGTGACCCTCTCATAACCCCTCACCCCTGCGCCTCACCCACCTAACTCCCAGCACCACCCCAAATGTAGAGGGTACTTTTTCCCTCCCAGTCCAGATGTCAGCGATGGCACAGGATGTGCCGGGCTCACGGGAACTTCCACTGCAGAGACAGCGCCATGGAGTTCGACTACGAGGCAGTTGTCAGGTGTGCCACAGGCAGTATGCACTCAGTTCCTCAAGATTCAACATTCGTGCGCACGGTGGATGTCTGGGCACCCGGAGGGCTCCAGGTGGGAACAACCAACAGCCCCTCCCAGCAGACAGAGGGCCTGGGATCTGCAATCAAACTGGCTTCCCCAGTGCAGCTCTCCCTCGGGCTGCTAGAGGAGTCGCTGACCTATTGGACCTCTTAGGGAGGGTCGACGGTGCTCCTGCAAGCAGCAGATCCTGGCGCAACCTGTTGCTGTTTGCAATGGCTGTCTGGCTGTCCCGCCGAAGAGGGACACACACCTAGCAACATCTGTTGTTGGGGCAATGGATGCATTCTCTAGAATGTTTGTGAACTGCTCATTACTCTGTAATTTGTTCATAATTGTAACCATGTATGGACATGTTTATGATTCATTTCCTTTGTAACTGTCATGATTGTGACCAGTGGTTGTTTTATATATATACATACATACATATTTATGCATATACAAAGGCAAGGATAAACATAAATGCATTCATATATAAATTCACACACAAATGTTTTTATATTTTGGTCTTTTTAAATTTCCAAGTTGAGCTAATGTAGCAGAGCAGTGGGCTGGGGTTATGTATACCTGGGATACCTTCCTCGGATCCTCCAGAGACACAATACATGTATATACATACATATACATTAGGCATGGAACGATACCAATTTTTTTTGCCGATACTGATACTTTTCTCATATTTTTTTATTGTAATGACTATTCTCAATATATAAGGAAATGTTTATTGCACAATGGGTAATAAATAACACTTTAAGTTAAATGTTAATTATCCTAATTTCTCTAAGATGATAATAGAATTACTAATTATAGTCATTTCCATGAGGCTTAAAAAAAAATGCATTACATTTCTGAATCTGTCTCCACATTTTGTAATCTGATGAAAACAATCTGAAATAAATTGTGTGGAAAATATTGGGTATTTTCCCGAAACGTAAGTTAAATGTTAATTATCCTAATTTCTCTAAGATGATAATATAATTACTAATTATAGTCATTTCCATGAGGCTTAAAAAAAAATGCATTACATTTCTGAATCTGTCTCCACATTTTGTAATCTGATGAAAACAATCTGAAATAAATTGTGTGGAAAATATTGGGTATTTTCCCGAAACGTTATACTCGATAACCTTTCCAGTGTGAATATTCTTAATGTGTGGCTGTTGGTTCGTATTTTTCTTGGAATGAAGAATGAACCAACACACACGTCTTGACGCATGCGTAGTTCGACCCAGGGGGGTCAAACGGGGGGTCAAGAGCGTGGGTACGCTGAGTTGCGTCAAGTGGGCAAAGGGAGAGAGCGGGTCAGTCACGTGTGGATATCGATAGGCTCCGGAAGTCGTGGGTGAAATGGAGACGGGAATTTGGCGTGTGAAACAACCAAAACGCGAGTAGTGATTAGAAAGTGTTGTAACTGCGCTCCGTGAATAACGTGGGACATTAAGTCCGGGAATCACCATAATGGAGGGGTAAATTGTCAAAACAATGAGTGATACAACGCAGACGCGGGTAGTCATTGTCTAGGAACCTCGGCGTGGTAACCACATTATAAGTTAGTTAGTTAGTTTGATATCTTTATTATGCACCCCATACCCATCCTGTGGGCGGTAGTCACCCCATACCCATCCTGTGGGCGGTAGTCACCCCATACCCATCCTGTGGACGGTAGTCACCCCATACCCATCCTGTGGGCGGTAGTCACCCCATACCCATCCTGTGGACGGTAGTCACCCCATACCCATCCTGTGGGTGGTAGTCAAAAGATTACAGAGGTACATAATGGGTCCAGGGACTGGACCTCAAAGTTTGATAGCTGAGCAAGTTACAAAGGTAATGAACTCAGATGGTCACAATCATGACAGTTACAAAGGTATTTGCAAATTACAGAGGTATATATAGGGTCCAGAGACTGGGCCCCAAAGTTTGATAGCTGAACAAGGTACAATGGTAATGAATTCACTAATTACAAGGTAATGAATCATGTAAGTAAATTTACTTACGTCTGTACATGGTTGCACTCATGAACAAATTATAAAGCAATGAGCAATCTATTAGTCTCACCCAGCCACAACTGTAATGAGTTATGGTGCAAATTTTAATTGTTAGGTCACACACACACACATACATATACACATACATATATACACACACACACACACGTACACACGAAGCATTTCTGCAGCTACAGAGTAGTCAGGAAGTGGAATAGTCTAGAGAAAGATATAGTGGAGGCAGGAACCATACATAGTTTTAAGACAAGGTATGATAAAGCTCATGGAGCAGGGAGAGCAGAGACCCAGTAGTGGACAGCGAAGAGGCGGGGCCAGGAGCTGAGTCTCGACCCCCTGCAACCACAATTAGGTGAGTACACACACACACAGATACATGTATATACATACACACACACACACTGAACAATGCTTTATTTACATTGAGCAAAGTCAGGGTATTTTTCCAGAATGGTCTGTAATATACCACTGTGGATAAAGTATTTTGACATATCTTGAACATTTCTGAGTGAGTTGTCTCTGAATTCATTAATTTTGTCGCACTCCAGTACATAATGACGCAGGGTGTGACAATAATCCAACTGGCAAAGTTTACATTTTGTTTGGTCTACATCTGGTGGTGGAGATTTAACCTGCCAAAGATTTGATTCATGCGGAGGTCGGTTCCATTTTTTTCGATCCATCTGGAGGGATGTTCACCAGTGCTGAGGAAAGTTTGGAGGGCTTCTGTGCAGGGGTTTGAATGGGCTTGCCTGAGCATATTAACCCCAATTAGGATATTTCTTTCAGTAACACGATCTCTGATGCTTGGAATATCAAGTTCTTTCTGCATATTTAAAATTTTGGCAGTACGAGGGCATCCTAAAATGATCCTCATTGCTTCGTTCTGCAGTTTTTCCAACCCTCCAAGCTTCCAGTCAGACACAAGAGCAAGTAGTGGGGCAGCATAATCAACTAATGATCTAATATAAGCAAGATACATCATTTTCACAATTTTAACATTAGCACCATACCTGGGTGAAACCCTGCCACAACTCTAAGTGCTCTCAGCCTTTCTTTTGTATTGACGACAAAGTCTCGTTACAACAGGTCCAAGTAGTGGGACCTCAAAGCCTAGATACCTGTATCTGTTTACATATTCTAGAAGAGACCCATCATGCAACTGGATCTGGCGAACTGTGCCTCTCTGTCGGGAGGACGCCTATTGAGTATCTTTGTTTTATCAGTAGAGATTATCAACCCCAGGTCCTTGCCCGAGGCTAGTACATAGTTAAGGATGTTTTGGGTGTTGGAGAATCCGGTGGTGTGAATCATTATATCATCAGCAAAACTGATCATATAATGATGGGGCGTAAGGCATAGCATTAAGTAAGGCATTAATTAGAATATTGAATAGAGTGGGACTGAGCACACCTCCCTGTGGGGTTCCTAATTAAAGTCTTTAGTTATACTTCTATGCCCCTGGAACAACACAGAAGACTTTCTGTTGGACAGGTAGCCTTAATCCAGCGGAGAAGCCATCCTCCAACATCCATTCTGGCAAGTTCACTAATGATTACATGTCTGTTGGCAACATCAAAAGCAGATTTAAGGTCAAGGAAGGTAGTGTATGAGCTGTAGTCAGTGCAGAGTGAAAAGGTGGCTATGCAAAGGCATTTCCGGCTAACCTCACTAGATATGGTAATACTATCCTTCCTGGTCGAATATTCAAACGGAAACGTTTTAATGTTCCCCTGATCAACATGAGGACTTTGTTACACATGTGACTGACTGGTATAATTCCTATGAGTGTTCCTCTGTTGAGACCTTAACAATGACCTTGTGAGTAGTATTCAGAACTACTTAGAGTCGCCTCAAAAACCTCCGGGAACTCTTAACCCAACCAACTTCCATAACAATCATACCTCCTATAATAACCATACTTATTACAATGATCTAAACTTCGAACACTGAAACGTACTGCTCCCAGACTAGGCCTAGCCTATAGAAAACATCGTACCCGTGGAATGCTGAGACTACATTATAAGTGACGTGACTATCTGCTGAATACGGTCGCAAACCCTGATTCTGACCTTCATGGTGTAATTTATAGTCGGTGAACATTGTTGGACGTTAAGTCCAGTGAATCAGAGGTATAAATCATTGGAAGGAAAAAGGTGGATCGGGTGGCATCAAGTGAAGAGACGCCATCCGGGACCGCCATGTTGGGTATAAAGGAGATGATCGTTTCCATCTCTACTCATCGACTGAATTTCGGTATAGAGACGATGAAAGTGTAAAACTAGTGGGATATTAAACCATAATGTGTATAGTGGTTAAAGTTATATGAATAAACTGTAAGAAAGGGAAATAGCAAGAGGATACGAATCGCTACTCCCGATCAACCGCTTTTACTTAAACCATCCTGTCCCGTGGACGGTAGAGGATCAAGGGAATCAATCTTCTCTTGACTCATCGGGACAACCACCAACATCACCGCTTGCCGAGATAATTTCCCGAGCAAGACCAGGAGATGTATCGAGCATAATGACAAGAATGTTGCTTCCCCACCGTAGTATTCATGTTATCTTAGCTACCGTCTGGCCAGTAGGTATGTTGGGATAATGTAGGTCTGCGGTGGGAATGATAATGATCTTCCAGTACATAATGGCACGGATAAAGGGTGAGTGTTATTAACAAATTGTACTCTCTCCTCCTTCTCCCAATCAGTCAGATAATAACCTATACAGTCCACTAAAATTAACAATACCGTAACTATTGGTGTTTCCCATTCTTATTAAACTGGTCTAGAGCGAAAAGGGGTTTTGAGGTGTGAAATTATCCAAAATAGGGTGACTCTAGTTTTCTCACATGCCTAACGGGGGGTAACTGGGTAAAATTATATTGGTCATCTCCCGGAGATTATTTGTCGTAAGTGGCGGTGAAGCCCAGACAGGTAATCTCTTAATTCTTAATGCCCGTTGGTCCGTCCTGAACCGGATGTGATTAGTGAATTAATCATTATTGAATTAATTATTTAATAATTAAGTGACTGATTGTAGAAAGTGAGTATAGAGTACACAGATTAATTAATTTGGGGTGGAAAACCCAAACAACAACACAGGCATGGCTACGATTTGTCCAAGAGTAAGGTGTGAGAATCACTTTATAAAGGATTTACCTAATTGTACCATCAGTGGTTATTAATTCATAACCAGCTGGACCCGATGAAGCTGCTGGGAGGCCGGGCCCCGGGATTTAAAGCAAAGAAAGCCCCCGTTAAAGCCCGTAATATGTGACAAAGGCACTAATAAGTGCACCGAGTTAATGAACCAAGATACAGTGAACCCCAATAATTAAAAAGTTTTAGACTCTTAATAGTAGATATGAGTTATACAAGTTGGGTTTAAGAAATATGAAAAGGACTTGATGGAGAATTGTACAGATAATGATGAAAAGAAACATTTTAGCAATATTATGAAGGGAGGAACAACTGTCCTGTAAAACAGGGCTTTGGTGAGTGCAAAGAGGTAGATAACGTAGTGGGCCAGCCCCACAGTAAATAAGATGTCCCTCCCCAAACTCCCAGAGAGATTGCTGCGTTCCAGCCAGGAGACAGCTGGGGGAAATTTTGGTCCATTTTTAAGGCAATGGTACATGATCGGAATGATCTTTAACATGTTAATAAGTTGATTTATTTAAAGGGGGGCAATTGAGGGGAGATGCCCTAATTCTCATTCAGGCTTTCCCCAATATAAACCCTTTAAAGAAGCTGTTAGTCTGTTAAAGAGTACTTGTGGAATTGGAACAGCAAGATTTGGGTCTGGTAACTACGCTGGTGATTTTCAGCAAGATGGCGGCTGGAGGAAGGAGGAGGATCAACACCGGGGTGTTGAAGTGTTGCGGGGAGCAGTGTACCGGATAACCCGAATGTTTTTGCCTGCGATTATCCGTGATGCTTATGGCATTGGAATTGAGGAATTACGAGGCATAACGCTGAATGGGGCGCACAGAATTTTCATCAAGTTTGCTACGACAGGGCATATGAGAGGATTGTGGCGCTTCCAGGACAAACCGATGGTGATCAACGCTGGCCGGGGGTACGCTTGAGAGATGTATCAAGATATTTTACCTATACACCGAAACGGGCCCTTTGAAGTTTTGGATGGGGGTATTCGGCAGCGTTTCAACAATTTGGAGGGTCACAGTGTGATGGGCAAATGGACCGAGGAATTTACGCAGGGTTACAGGAAGGGTCATATTCCCAAAATGACCCCCGACGGCCTATCTTCGATGTTGTCCTGAGATTTTTTGGACTCAAGCCCCCGTCACTACGCCGGTCAACAACGAACCTGCAGACTA
>WNWK01047253.1:0-14002 GCA_009830355.1 Cherax destructor | reverse complement strand
AAAAATGTATATTAGTGTTAACCTACATTTAATAAGAGGGGGCGCAGAGTGACCCGACTTGAATCAGCCTGTTGTACTCTCCTCATGTTTAAGCTTGTCCGAGGAAATATTGTGACGTCACATCACACCTGGGCTCGCTTGATTGAACTTGTTGTACTCTCCTCATGTTTAAGCTTGTTGGACATAAAAAAAAAAGAAAATACTGTGACGTCACACAACACCTGGGCTCGCTTGAATGAACTTGTAGGGGAGACCTCAATCTTGATCCAAGGAAGTGGAGTCTTCCCCAAAGTCTTTTCGTTCTTTTTATTGAAATCGAGCAAATGAAAATCGAGGTAAATCTTGATCCAAGGAAGTGGAGCAGGGGTTTTGGGGAGATGGAAGTGAATTTGATGAAATTCCAAAGTAGGTAAGTCTTAATTCAATTTACTTAAAGAGAGACCTCATAGGGGGTTACCAATCTTGATCCAAGGAGATGGAGGGATGATAGAAGTAATATTGAAAAACGAGAAATTTTAAGGAATATCTCATAGGTATCTTCAAAACTTGATCCAAGGAGATGGAGGGATGAAGGTGGGAGATAGGGTGGGTGATCTTGATCCAAGGAGATGGAGGAATGATATAATATTGAAAAATGAGTCTTTTCGTTCTTTTTATTGAAATCGAGAAAATTTCTACCCCATAGGGGGTTACCATATCTCTGACTCTCCATAGAGGTCAAGTAAAAAATATCAGAAGTAATATTGAAAAAATGAAAAATTTGAAAAAATGAAAAATTCGAAAAAAAAAATTCGATCCGCAGAAGGCGCTGCAGAAGGCAGCTCGGGGTGGCTCGACCGGAAGGGCGCGGGCGGCGCGGGGCGGGCGGGAGCGGGCGCGGGCGGGCGGGCGCGGCAGGGCGGGGGCTCGAGCGCGCGGAAGGAGACCGCTCAGGGATGAGGAGCTCATGGGGGGGTGAGGGTTGCTGCTCAGGATAAAAAAAAAAAAAAAGTGGGGTTGGACCGACCGGAAGTGGGGGTGACCGGATGTGGGGGCTGGGGTGGTGGGTTGGTGGTGGGGCGTGACCGCCGCCATTTTGAGCCACTCTGAGTGATTCCCTACTACTTATATATATATATATATATATATATATATATATATATATATATATATATATATATATATATATATATATATATATATATATATATATATATATATATATATACGTGCCGATTAGGTAAAACTCGTCAATTAGCAAGAACTCATCTAAAATTAAGTCCTTTCCAAAATTTTCTCTTATACGTTTAAAGATATATTTTTTTCATTTATGTTAATGTAAAAATTTATAATTTTGTACCAAGAGAAACTTTGAAAACCTACCTAACCTTATTACAACAAGCGCAATTAAATTTAGCCTAACCCAACTAAATATATTTTAGATACGTTAACATTAATTTAATAATAAACAAACACAATGAAATATATTTTTTTCGTTATGTTCAGAATGATTTTGGCGAAATTATTGCATACACAAATTTTCACTTGTCGTATATGGCAAGGTGAGCGTTGCTATTTAAGCCAAAATCGCAAGTTTTACCTAATCGGCACGACATATATATATACGTATATATATATACATAGATTTCTGTCTCATAAACACGCTGGATAACAGGTATATCTTGCTACTTCTACTTACACTTAGGTCACACTACACAGGTATGCACATTCATTTAGAGAGGGTGTGGTAGGTGAGTTTCGTGTGCCATTTGTAAATGATAATGGGAGTCTTTGATTGAACTTTATATAGAAATAGGTTTGGTTATAGGTGATGCATATTTTAAATAAGTATGCAATATATGATTTAGGGCGTAATGACAGTAGTTTGTTCGACTATGCATTGGTAGATAAAAGACTGTTACGTAGACTTCAGGATGTACATGTTTATAGAGGGGCCACAGATATATCAGAACACTTTTTAGTTGTAGCTACAGTGAGAGTAAAAGGTAGATGGGATACATGGAAAATGGAAGCAGCAAGTAAGAGAGAGATAAAGGTTTATAAACTAAAGGAGGAGGCAATTAGGGTAAGATATAAACAACTATTGGAGGACAGATGGGTTAGTGAGAGTATAGGCAATGGGGTAGAAGATGTATTGGGTAAGTTCAAGAATATAGTGTTAGAGTGTTCAGCAGAAGTTTGTGGTTATAAGAAAGTGGGTGCGGGAGGGAAGAAGAGCGATTGGTGGAATGATGATGTGAGGAGAGTAGTAGGAGAGAATAAGTTTGCATATGAGGGTTTTTTACAAAGTAGAAGTGTTGCAAGGAAAGAGGAATATATGGAGAGGAAAAGAGAGGTTAAGAGAGTGGTGATGCATTGTAAAAAGAGAGCAAATGAGAGAGTGGGTAAGATGTTATCAACAATTTTTTTGTAAAATTAGAAAAACGTTTTGGATTAATAAGTTGAGAAAGCCTAGGGAACGAATGGATTTGACAGTTAAAAACAGGAGAGGAGAGTTATTAATTGGAGAGTTAGAGGTATCTGGAAGATGGAGGGAAAATTTTGAGAAATTGTTAAATGTTGATTAAGACAGGGAAGCTGTGATTTCGTGTATAGGGCAAGGAGGAATAACATCTTATAGGAGTGAGGAAGAACCAGTTGTGAGTGTGGGGGAAGTGTGTGAGGCAGTGGGTAGAATTAAAATGGGTAAGGCAGCTGGGATTGTTGAGATAAAGATAGAAATGTTAAAATCAGGTGCGGATATAGTTTTGGAGTGGTTAGTGTTTTTATTTAATAAATGTATGGAAGAGGGAAAAGTACCTATTGACTGGTAGAGAGCATTACCTAGAGAGGATTTCGGGGGAGAACGCCCCTGCGGCTCGGTCTGCTTTTCGTTGGGGGAATGTTGCATCTCCTGCTGAGTCTTTTGCTTTCATAGGGAGTGATTTTTGTGTGCAAGTTTATTACTAATCCCTCTAGGACCTTGCAAGTGTATATTATCATGTATCTCTCTCGCCTGCATTCCAGGGAATACAGATTAAGGGCCTTCAACCGTTCCCAGTAATTTAGGTGCCTTATCGTACTTATGAGTGCCGTGAAAGTTCATTGTACACTCTCCAGGTCAGTAATTCCGCCTGCCTTGAAGGGGGCAATTAGTGCACAGCAGTATTCCAGCCTAGAGAGAACAAGCATGCATAGTTTTTTTGTATAAAAGCAAAGCGGACAAAAAAGAATGTAAAAAAATATAGGGGAATAAGTCAGTAGAGTATACCAGATAAAGTGTAAGGTAGAGTTATCATTGAAAGAATTAAGAGTAAGATAGAAAGTAGCACAGCATTAATTTCAGTCTCCTCCTGTTTGAATACCCGCCTCATCATAGACTGCTTGTTGAGGCGGGTATTCAAACACGAGGAGACTGAAATTAATCCTTGAGATACCACTGCCACGAGTGTCCTCGGATCACGAGAAAAACATATAGCTTGGCTGCATGCGTGATCTTTGTAGGATCGCTGGCCTAGTGGTAAGGTGATGCGTACATTGTTGTCTCTGGAGGCGGTACAATGTTCGTAGGGTCGAATCCTGGCCTGCCGCAGTTTGGTAAATGATTTAAAAATCACTTGTTCCGTGATTCCATTGATATATATGTCGTGCCGAATAGGTAAAACTAGCGATTTTGGCTTAAATAGCAACGCTGTTCTTGCCATATAAGACAAGCGAAAATTTATGTATGCAATAATTTTGCGAACATCATTCTGAACCTAAGGAAAAAAATATATTTCATTGTGTTTGATTATTATTAAATTATTTTAAACTTATCTAAAATATATTTAGTTGGATTAGGCTAAATTAAATTGTTCTTGTTATAATTAGGTTAGGTAAGTTTTCTAAGATTCATTTGGTACAAAATTAAAAAAAATTGTACATTAACATAAATGAAAAAATAAATATCTTTATCCACTTCTCCGAGGCAATGGGTCCTACAATTTGCACCAGAAGTGGACCGCATCATTAATTAAACGTATAAGATAAAATTTTAGAAAGGACTTAATATTAAATGAGTTCTTGCTAAATGACCAGTTTTACCTATTCGGCACGACATAATATATATATATATATATATATATATATATATATATATATATATATATATATATATATATATATATATATGCAAGACAACCACTTTGAAAAAATAGAGGAATTCCAAGCGCTTTCGTGACTACTCACATTATCAAGGAACTATAAAATAGGTAAAACTGGTCAATTAGCAAGAACTCATTTAAAATTAAGTCCTTTCTAAAATTTTCTCTTATACGTTTAAAGATATATTTTTCATTTATGTTAATGTAAGAATTTATAATTTTGTACCAAGAGAAACTTTGAAAACCTACCTAACCTTATTACAACAAGCGCAATTTAATTTAGCCTAACCCAACTAAATATATTTTAGATACGTTAACATTAATTTAATAATAAACAAATACAATGAAATATATTTTTCGTTAGGTTCAGAATGATTTTGAGAAATTATTGCATACACAAATTTTCGCTTGTCTTATATGGCAAGAAAGAGCGTTGCTATTTAAGCCAAAATCGAAGTTTTACCTAATCGCACGACATATATATATATATATAATATATAATATATATATATATATATATATATATATATATATATATATATATGTCGTGCCGATTAGGTAAAACTTGCTTTTGGCTTAAATAGCAACGCTCACCCTGCCATTTAAGACAAGTGAAAATTTGTGTATGCAATAATTTCACCAAAATCATTCTGAACATAACGAAAAAATATATTTAATTGTGTTTGTTTATTATTAAATTAATGTTAACGTATCTAAAATATATTTAGTTGGGTTAGGCTAAATTAAATTGCGCATGTTGTAATAAGGTTAGGTAGGTTTTCAAAGTTTATCTTGGTACAAAATTATAAATTCTTACATTAACATAAATGAAAAAATATATCTTTAAACGTATAGAGAAAATTTTAGAAAGAACTTTATTTTAGATGAGTTCTTGCTAATTGACCAGTTTTACCTAATCGGCACGACTATATATATATATATATATATATATATATATATATATATATATATATATATATATATAGGAAGGAGGGGTAGGGGACGTCCTCGAAAAGGTTGGAGGGAGGGGGTAAAGGAGGTTTTGTGGGCGAGGGGGTTATTTATTTAGCCGGACTTGAGTCCTGGAAATGGGAAGTACAATGCCGGCACTTTAAAGGAGGGCTCTGGGACAGTGACAGTTTGGACGGACTAATTCTAAACTGTAGTATCTGAGCGCCTCTGCAAAGACAGTGATTATGTGTGAGGTGAAAGTGTTGAATGATGATGAAAGTATATTCTTTTGAGGGATTTTCTTTCTTTTTGGGTCACCCTGCCTCGGTGGGAGACGGCCGACTTGAAAAAAAAAATATATGTATATATAATATGTCTTACTACTTCTACTCACACTTAGGTCACACTACACATGCATGTACAAGCATATATATACTAACCCATTTGGGTTTTTTCTTCCTAGGTCTTGTTCTTGTTTATTTCTGCTTATCTTCATCGGGAAGTGGAACAGAATTCTTCCTCCGTAAGCTATGAGTGTCGTAAGAAGTGACTAAATGCCGGGAGCAATGGGCTAGTAACCCCTTCTCCTGTATAAATTACTAAAAACAAAATAAGGAAAACTTTATAAAATTGGGATGTTTGAATGTGCGTGGATGTAGTGCGGATGATAAGAAAGAGATGATTGCTGATGTTATGAATGAAAAGAAGTTGGATGTCCTGGCCCTAAGCGAAACAAAGCTGAAGGGGGTAGGCGAGTTTCAGTGGGGAGAAATAAATGGGATTAAGTCAGGAGTATCTGAGAGAGTTAGAGCTAAGGAAGAGGTAGCAATAATGTTGAAGGATCAGTTATGGAGAGAGAAGAGGGTGCATATATATATAAATTAAAGGATTATGTGGATTAAAATAAGGGTCGGATGTGTAAAGTGGCTCATAATAAGTGCGTATGCACCTGGATAAGAGAGGAGTGTAGAGGAGAGAGAGAGATTTTGGGAGATGTTAAGCGAGTGAGTAGGAACTTTTGAGCCAAGTGAGAGAGTAATCGTGGTAGGGTAGAGAGGGTGTGGTAGGTAAGTTTGGGGTGCCAGGTGTAAATGATAATGGGAGCCCTTTGATTGAACTTTGTATAGAAAGGGGTTTAGTTATAGGTAATACATATTTTAAGAAAAAGAGGATAAATAAGTATACAAGATATGATGTAGGGCGTAATGACAGTAGTTTGTTGGACTATGTATTGGTAGATAAAAGACTGTTGAGTAGACTTCAGGATGTACATGTTTATAGAGGGGCTACAGATATATCAGATCACTTTTTAGTTGAAGCTACAGTGAGAGTCAAAGGTAGATGGGATACAAGGAAAATGGAAACAGCAAGTAAGAGATAAGTGAAGATTTATAAACTAAAGAAGGAGGCGGTTAGGGTAAGATATAAACAACTGTTGGAGAACAGATGGGCTAGTGAGAGTATAGACAGTGGGGTAGAAGAGGTATGGGGTAAGTTTAAGAATATAGTGTTAGAGTGTTCAGCAGAAGTTTGTGGTTATAGGAAAGTGGGTGAGGAAGGGAAGAAGAGCGATTGGTGGAATGATGTAAAGAGAGTAGTAAGAGAGAAAAAGTTAGCATATGAGAGGTTTTTACAAAGTAGAAGTGATGCAAGGAGGGAAGAGTATATGGAGAGAAAAAGAGAGGTTAAGAGAGTGGTGAAGCAATGTAAAAAAGAGAGCAAATGAGAGAGTGGGTGAGATGTTATCAACAAATTTTGTTGAAAATAAGAAAAAGTTTTGAAGTTAGATTAATAAGTTGAGAAAGCCTCGTGAAAGAATGGATTTGTCATTTAAAAATAGGAGAGGAGAGTTATTAAATGGAGAGTTAGAGGTATCGGAAAGATCGAGGTAATATTTTGAAGAATTGTTAAATGTTGATGAAGATAGGGAAGCTGTGATTTTGTGTATAGGGCAAGGAGGAATTACATCTTATAGGAGTGAGGAAGAACCAGTTGTGAGTGTGGGGGAAGTTCGTGAGGCAGTGAGTAGAATGAAAGAGGGTAAGGTTCTTAGGGATTGGCAGAGAGCGTGCATAGTTCCTTTGTATAAAGGCAAAAAGGACAAAAGATAGTGTAAAAATTATAGAGGAATAAGTCTGTTAAGTATACCTGGTAAAGTATATGGTAGAGTTATTATTGAAAGACTTAAGAGTAAGACGGAGAGCAGGATAACAGATGAACAAGGAGGCTTTAGGAAGCGTATGGGGTGTGTTGAACAAGTGTTTACAGTGAAACATAAAGGTGAACAATATTTAGATAAGGGTAAAGATGTGTTTGAGGCATTTATGGATTTGGAAAAGGCATATGATAGGGTGGATAGAGGGACAATGTGGCAGATGTTGCAAATGTATGGAATAGGAGATAGGTTATTGAAAGCGGTGAAAAGTCTTTACGAAGATAGTGAGGCTCAGGTTAAAGTATGTAGGCGAGAGGGAGATTATTTCCCAATAAAAGTAGGCCTTAGACAGGGATGTGTGATGTCACTGTGGCTGTTCAATATATTTATTGATGGAGTTGTAAGAGAAGTGAATGCTTGGGTATTGGCAAGAGGTGTGGGGTTAAAAGATGAAGAATCTAACACAAAGTAGGAGTGGTCACAGTTGCTCTTTGCTGATGACACTGTGCTTTTGGGGGATTATGAAGAGAAGTTGCAGAGGTTGGTGGATGAGTTTCGTAGGGTATGTAAAAGAAGGAAATTAAAAGTGAAAATAAATGTGTAGTGGAGGGAAGGCGGGATAGGGGTTGGCCTAGAAAAGGTTGGAGGGAGGGGGTAAAGAAGGTTTTGTCTGCGAGGGGCTTGGACTTCCAGCAAGCGTGCGTGAGCGTGTTAGATATGAGCGAATGGAGACAAACGGTTTTTAGGACTTGACGTGCTGTTGGAGTGTGAGCAAGGTAACATTTATGAAGGGTTTCAGGGAAACCGGCAGGCCGGACTTGAGTCCTGGAGATGGGAAATACAGTGCCAGCACTCTGAAGGAGGGGTCTTAATGTTGCAGTTTTATAACTGTAGTGTAATCATGCCTCCGACAATACAGTGATGGAGTGAATGATGATGAAAGTTTTTCTTTTTCGGGCCACCCTGCCTTGGTGGGATTAGATCGATGTGTTAATAAATAAAAAAATATTGGAGGGAGAGAGTATGGAGGAGGTGAATGTATTCAGATATTTGGGAGTGGACATGTCAGCAGATGGGTCTATGAAGGATGAGGTGAATCATAGAATTGATGAGGGAAAAAGGGTGAGTGGTGCACTTCGGAGTCTGTGGAGACAAAGAACTTTGTCCATGGAAGTAAAGAGGGGAATGTATGAGAGTATAGTTATACCAACACTCTTATATGGGTGTGAAGCATGGGTGATGAATGTTGCAACGAGGAGAAGGCTGGAGGCAGTGGAGATGTCATGTCTGAGGTCAATGTGTGTTGTGAATATAATGCAGAGAATTCGTAGTTTAGAAATTAGGAGGAGGTGCGGGATTACTAAATCTATTATCCAGAGGGCTGAGGAGGGGTTGTTGAGGTGGTTTGGACATGTACAGAGAATGGAACGAAACAGAATGACTTCTAGAGTGTATAAATCTGTAGTGGAGGGAAGGCGGGGTAGGGGTCGGCCTAGGAAATGTTGGAGGGAGGGGGTAAAGGAGGTTTTTCGTGCGAGGGGCTTGGACTTCCAGCAAGAATGTGTAAGCGTATTTGATAGGAGTGAATGGAGACAAATGGTTTTTAATACTTGACGTGCTGTTGGAGTGTGAGCAAAGTAACATTTATGAAGGGATTCAGGGAAACCGGCAGGCCGGACTTGAGTCCTGGAGATGGGAAGTACAGTGTCTGCACTCTGAAGGAGGGGTGTTAATGTTGCAGTTTTATAACTGTTGTGTAAAGCACCCCTCTGGCAAGACAGTGATGGAGTGAATGATGATGAAAGTTTTTCTTTCTCGGGCCACCCTGCCTTGGTGGGAATAGGCCGATGTATTAATAAATAAAAAATAAATAAATATTAATGAAATTAATGTCAAGAGTATTTTCCAGTCCTGTTGGCTCTAATATTTGCTGGTTTAAGGTGAATTTGTTGCAGAGATTTAATGGCTAATGTGTATGTGTGAATTTCCATCTGTGCTGCCTCTTGGGGTTATCTCTGCTAAAACATTATTTGCCACATTTCTCCAGTTTAGGTGTCTTAAGTTGAAATCACCCAGCAAGAAGACATTTGGGGCTGGGATTGGGAGATTTTCAAGACAGTAGTTAAATTTCAAAATTTGTTCCTTGAATTGTTGAGAAGTTGCCTCTGGTGGCTTAATTAAAACTACAATGACAAGGTTTGGTTTTCTATCTTTAATTCCAAAATTTCCAGTACATCCTTTGTGGTGTTTAGTGATTCTGCGCAAATAAGCGACTCAGTGACATACAAGTCAACTCTCATCCCCCTCCTTGTTACCTGTTATTTCTGTCTCATCTGAATAAGTTGTATCCTGGAATCCATATTTCGTAGTCAAAGTGATCTTTTGTGTGGGTCTCTGTACTTTTTGGTCATACAAGTTACATATTTCATACACCATTTTCCAAAAAATTACATTATATTAAATCACAGTTACCAAATATTACACAGTATTAAACCAAATCCCACAAAAATTACCCTACATTAAATCATAAATACAAAAAAATGGCCATAAAAAATTTACACTAGATTAAATCACAATCACCAATAACCACACTAATTCCATTCCCTCTCTTTTACAATCCTAACATAAGACAACATCGCTTACATTAAAAAAAATTATACTTGTGTGGTACTCGTATAAATTTCATATATATCCTTATCACATGTTGCAGTTTATCATAACTTCTGTGTTAAAAACTATATCTTACTAAACATATACAGGTTACCTGCTGTCCACATTGTTGACAACACTTCCTAGTTCAAAACTTGACTCTCAACCTGGTCACTTGTTCTCCCACAACCTGGTCACTTGTTCTTCTCCCACAACCTGGTCACTTGTTTCTCCCACAACCTGGTCACTTGTTCTTCTCCCACAACCTGGTCACTTGCTCTTCTCCCACAACCTGGTCACTTGTTCTTCTCCCACAACCTGGTCACTTGCTCTTCTCCCACAACCTGGTCACTTGTTCTTCTCCCACAACCTGGTCACTTGCTCTTCTCCCACAACCTGGTCACTTGTTCTTCTCCCACAACTGCTTTACACACATGCACAAACACATTCAAACATTACATTTTTCCTTCATTCATAAACATTCATTACACACTGATTTCATTGCCCTGAAAATCCTAACACTGTTATTTCTTTACTCTATACATTATAAAGACGTTATTTTGGTGAGAGTAAATGATATTTGTTCGGAGGTGAGTCTTCGGTTTATTTACGTTCTGCTGAGGCAGTGTTCTAGGTTGTCCTACCAGGGCCCAGCCAGGCGGGAGAGAGGAGGGACTCCTTGCTTGTAGGCTGTCTGGTGGGTGAGTGAGGACAACCCAGGCTGTAGCTGGGTGAACTGAGGGTAGGCCTAAGACCATGAGATGGCAGCATGCATAAGCCCAGCGGCATGGCTTAAATTGCTCAGGCTACCATGGTCGTCCGGACCATGTCAAGTGACTGAATAAAACTCTGTCTGTCTATCTCTCTGCCTCCGTCTCTGTATTTCCCTCTGTGAGAGAAAAGTTCATTAGATAGGAGTATTGGAAGTATGAATGTATGGTGGTGTTAGTTTGGTGGGTAGTATACCTGTTCATTGAGGGTGGGTGCATAGTTCCCGCTCTTTCCCACCTTCTGCACCCGGTGGGAGGTGACGAGGGCGTCTCCGACCTGTGGTGAGTCACTTGACTGTCGGCTCCCAAGTATTCGTTCCACTCCTGTCTGATCTATTATGTTTGGGGATTGTTTGTCTTAAGAGCTTCACTCTTATTTAGGGTTTTGGACTTAAATTTATTCCTGCCTTGTTTTGAATTTACAGTTATATCATTTTTTTAATCCTCACCATTACTTTTAAAGGCCGTACGCCTATCATGTCAGTGATTTATCGAGCAGTGTGTAAGTGTATTTTCTTCTGCATGTTAGCCTTGTTTGTCGGTTCGGGTCATCCGACTCATGCAGAGATAAGATAAGGGAGAAGTGATCTGGCAAAGTCAGGAGACGTCACTACTCCTCTCTACCTACACTGGTCTGACCCCACCCTTCCACACGTAGCCGACCACCGTCAGATACACACCAGTCAGCTACACACCAGTCAGCTACACACCAGTCAGCTACACACCAGTCAGCTACACACCAGTCAGCTACACACCAGTCAGCTACACACCAGTCTTCCAGTTGGAACTACACCAGCGTCCCTGGTGTCTTGACTGGCTACTTGTTTCAACAGTATGGTAGTGGTCAGAGGATCAGTCCACCTCTCCCTGGCAGAAAATATAATCGTGTTGTGGACACCATCGACTGTCTTAGTCACGCCCAGCTGTGACCCCCTTCCCCCCCATCCCATCAACAACAGCTTTGAGTTCCAGAATCATTCAGTTATGTGCCCAGAACATTGGCACGGCACCATTGTACGCTACTTGACAAGAATGTGTATATATTAGCTTTGGATCAATAATTATTTATATATTTAATTTTTCTTAAAGTAGGATTAATTTCATGTTTAATTGTTTTGTATTATTGACTGACGTTTATTATAATAAAATTGTTTATCTTATGTTATTATTGATTTCCTTTTCTTTTTTTCTCATCCTTGCAAATCTTTAACATTCTCTCTCTCTCTCTCTCTCTCTCTCTCTCTCTCTCTCTCTCTCTCTCTCTCTCTCTCTCTCTCCCTCGCAAGAACAGGACACTGGTGTGGGCGCTAGAATGAAATGCCAAACATATATACATGGAAAAAAATTCCTAACAGGAAGGGAAGGAATCTAAAGAAGGATATGACAAAGCAGTGAGCCTCTAAAGGCCTCAGTGAGCCTCTGAAGGCCTCAGTGAGCCTCTAAAGACCTCAGTGAGCCTCTAAAGGCCTCAGTGAGGTGAGCCTCTAAAGGCCTCAGTGAGCCTCTGAAGGCCTCAGTGAGCCTCTGAAGTCCTCAATGAGCCTCTGAAGGCCTCAGTGAGCCTCTGAAGGCGTCAGTGAGCCTCTAAAGACCTCAGTGAGCCTCTAAAGGCCTCAGTGAGCCTCTGAAGGCCTCAGTGAGCCTCTAAAGACCTCAGTGAGCCTCTAAAGGCCTCAGTGAGCCTCTAAAGGCCTCAGTGAGCCTCTGAAGGCCTCAGTGAGCCTCTGAAGTCTCAATGAGCCTCTGAAGGCCTCAGTGAGCCTCTGAAGGCCTCAGTGAGCCTCTAAAGACCTCAGTGAGCCTCTAAAGGCCTCAGTGAGCCTCTGAAGGCCTCAGTGAGCCTCTGAAGTCCTCAATGAGCCTCTGAAGGCCTCAGTGAGCCTCTGAAGGCCTCAATGAGCCTCTGAAGGCCTCAGCATCTAGGGTGGTATCCTTCAGCATCTAGGGTGATATTCTTCAGGATCTAGGGTGATATCCTTCAGCATCTAGGGTGGTATCGTTCAGCATCTAGGGTGATATCCTTCATCATCTATTGTGATATCCTTCAGCATCTAGGGTGATATCCTTCAGCATCAGGGTGATATCCTTCAGCATCTAGGGTGATATCCTTCAGCATCTAGGGTGGTATCCTTCAGCATCTAGGGTGATATCCTTCAGCATCTAGGGTGATATCCTTCACCATCTAGTGATATCCTTCACCATCTAGGGTGATATCCTTCAGCATCTAGGGTGATATCCTTCAGCATCTAGGGTGATATCCTTAGCATCTAGGGTGATACCCTTCAGCATCTAGGGTGATATCCTTCAGCATCTAGGGTGATATCCTTCAGCATCTAGGGTGATATCCTTCAGCATCTAGGGTGGTATCCTTCAGCATCTAGGGTGATATCCTTCAGCATCTAGGGTGATATCCTTACCATCTAGGTGATAGCCTTCAGCATCTAGGGTGATATCCTTCAGCATCTAGGGTTTATCCTTCAGCATCTAGGGTGATATCCTTAGCATCTAGGGTGATACCCTTCAGCATCTAGGGTGATATCCTTCAGCATCTAGGGTGATATCCTTCAGCATCTAGGGTTTTATCCTTTAGCATCTAGGGTTTTATCCTTCAGCATCTAGGGTTTTATCCTTCAGCATCTAGGGTTTTATCCTTCAGCATCTAGGGTTTTATCCTTCAGCATCTAGGGTTTTATCCTTCAGCATCTAGGGTTTTATCCTTTAGCATCTAGGGTTTTATCCTTCAGCATCTAGGGTTTTATCCTTAGCATCTAGGGTTTATCCTTTAGCATCTAGGGGGGTTTTATCGATCAGGATCTTAGTGGGTTTTATCCTTCAGCATCTAGGGTTATCCTTTAGCATCTAGGGTTTATCCTTTAGCATCTAGGGTTTTATCCTTCAGCATCTAGGGTTTTATCCTTTAGCATCTAGGGTTTTATCCTTCAGCATCTAGGGTTTTATCCTTTAGCATCTAGGGTTTTATCCTTCAGCATCTAGGGTTTTATCCTTTAGCATCTAGGGTTTTATCCTTTAGCATCTAGGGTTTTATCCTTCAGCATCTAGGGTTTTATCCTTTAGCATCTAGGGTGTATCCTTTAGCATCTAGGGTTTATCCTTTAGCATCTAGGGTTTTATCCTTTAGCATCTAGGGTTTTATCCTTTAGCATCTAGGGTTTTATCCTTAGCATCTAGGGTTTTATCCTTTAGCATCTAGGGTTTTATCCTTTAGCATCTAGGGTTTTATCCTTTAGCATCTAGGGTTTTATCCTTTAGCATCTAGGGTTTTATCCTTTAGCATCTAGGGTTTTATCCTTTAGCATCTAGGGTTTATCCTTAGCATCTAGGGTGGTATCCTCAAT
>WNWK01047252.1:0-14002 GCA_009830355.1 Cherax destructor | reverse complement strand
CTACCCAAATTTCCACCAGCACGAGGATGGAGGTAGATGATCGGGGACATCTCTGGTCTGCCCCCTTTCCCCTAACAGGAAGGGGAGGCTTACGAGCTGCAGATGGTAGCAAGCTCCAGTTCACCACCCCCCAAAAGGGGCTGGGCATGGTGACGAAACAACGCAAACTTAAAAATATAAGTACAGTTGACCCCGGTTTTCAATGCTCCAACTGAACAAATGAAATGTTTTTTTGTAAGTGTTTTATAATGTTTTTTTGGGGTCTAAAAAATAACTAATTTACGTCCTTTTTAAAAATTCCCGGTAACGGCACTCAAACACCCTTTCGGGAACGAAGTATGGCCAAAAACCGGGTCCCACATATAATATACAATACAATATACTCATCAAACTCCTCCAAGTTAAACTATATCCATTTTAAAGGGACTGAACAAATATCAATCCCTCATTTAATTCACCTTAGATAAGGATGTATTATTAGTATTTGTAAAGATATGTTACGACCAAAATAATTGGGAATTTGGGTTTGTTAATCTTCATATACATATGAATTCATAGATAAATTTCCCAAAAATACCGTGATCTGAAATAAAATGGATATACAATACTATAAATAAAAATTACATTGATTGATGAAGTTGATTTATATGTCACGGTTCTCCCCACAAGACTGTGCAATGAAACCAAAGATAATAAAATCCGACAATATTGCATTGTACCTTCCTTACACGTCCAGTACCCACACAAACCAAACATACCTCACGCCAAGCTGCACACGAAAACACATATGAAGACCATTTTTCGTTTTCAGGGTCAAACCAAAAATCGCCCCAAAAAACCCAAACAAATTCTCTTCCCCGTTCGATACAAACCCTATAATAGGGGTACCCCCTCAATTGTCCCCGCTATCCGGAGTACCCATGATGTATAAATAAAATCTGACACAAACCCCCCAGTGTCCGTTCTTTTCATCCGGGACCCCCCCACGTCGCAAGGACAAAAAGGAGAAAAACCCCTTTCCCCCTTTTTGTTGCTGGGGTCTAGAAACCGACTCTTACCTTTGTTGCTGGGTTCTGGACGCCCCTTCCGTTGTAAAAAAGGGCCAAAATACCGTGACGGGAACAATACACACCAACCCGCACATAAAAAAGAGGGGGTTTTACGACGACGTTTCGGCTTTTTGGGGACCATTTACAAAGTCCACTAAAAAAAGAGACAGGGAAGGGGTATTTATAGGCAGGAAAGACGGGGGGGAAACAAGAGAGGGGGGAAAGGGGGGGAGAGGGGGTAGTAGTGGTAGAGAAAGGGGTAGAAAGGGAGTAAGGCAGTCAAAAGGGGGGCACTGTATGAGGCTAGCCCCCCCAAGGGGGCAGAGGGAAAAAGGGAAAAAAAATGAAGGAAAATAAAGGAAAAAGAAAGAAAAAAAAAAAGGGAAAACCCCAAAGGGAAAAAAAAAAAGGGAAAAAGGGGGAAGATAAGGGGGGGAAGGAATCAGGTTAAGTCACGGGTGTTCGGGTTTTAAAATTTTAAAAAATGTAATGGGGGGAAAAGAAAAAAACAGAGACAGGGGGGCTAAGATTCATACAGGGAAAGTTGTGTTTTGGGAGGATTCAACCAGGCGGCGCCCATGAAAGTTAGACGTAGGGTAGACATTTTTAGCAGAAGACCAACAATGGATGACTGTGATTCACATGACAGAAAAGAGCATTATTAGCCCCCAAGCCTAACACTTTTTTTGTCCCCCCTGAGTCTGTCAAAAAGAGATCGGCCAGTTTCCCCCAAAACAAGAGGACAGGAGGAGCAAGAAAAGAGTAGACACCAGGAGAACTGGGAGGTAGGGGGGGGAAAACTAGATTAGGGGAAGAGTTTAGTTTGGCGAAAGGTAATTTTGATGTCTAAGGAACGGAGGGGTGTGAGATTAAAAAACCAAAATGAAGGGAAGGCAGAGGACTGGAGATTTTCTCAGGAGAGAGGGTTTAGGAGAGAAGAAAGTCCTTTTCCCGAGAAAGCAGAGTCTATGAAATGGGAAGGGTAGCCCGGGGGGGAAAAAAAGAATTATGAAGGGGGGAAAATTTTTTTTCAAGAAACGGGAGGATCACAGATGGAGACACGGAGAAAGGGGGAGATAAGAACACTCTTCTGACAGAGGAGGAATGATAAGAGAATTTGAATGAAATGCCACTGTGCATGGTTTTGGTACACGGAGAAGGAAAAAACCTGTAACTGAAGGTAATGAACATAAAGGGAAAAGGGGAAGCAAAAATTAGATTCCCAATCGTTTTAAACTTAATGGAAGGGGCAAGATTATTAAGAGCATAAAAAATTAAAAATTTTGTCAGGGGGCCCCAAAAGAGCAAAGATGTCATCAATGCGGGCCAGAGTAAAAGGGCGTACATCAATAGTGGGAAGAAGAACAGTCTCGGGTTTTTTCCATATAAAGATTAGCAAGAACAGGAGATAAAAGGAGAGCCCATAGCGACCCCAAAGGTTTGAGAATAATATTTACCTTAAAAGGGAAAAAAGGGGTTAGAGTCCCCCCAAAATCGGATAAGATCAAGAAAGACTCAGTAGGTATGAGATGAAGTAACCCTTCATTCCTTTCCCGAAAAAAATTAAAAACATCACCCCGAGGGAAAAGGAAGAGGGACCAACAAGACTAAGCATCTTACAGGTCGGGAGGGGGGAACACGTTGGGTGGTCTTGAGTGACAAAGGGGGGGAGGAGAAAAAATACCAAGAAAAGGGTGGGGGTTTTTTGGGTAGCCAGGACGCAAGAGAATAAGAGACAGAACCTCTTTAAGATATGATGGGAGAGAGGAATACCCGGTTTGTGAGTTTTGGGGGCCCAAAAAAATAGGGGAAAAAGAGGGACAGATGACACAAAAAAAAAGAACGGTTTAAAAATCAAAAGGGCAGAGGTCGGGAGAGTCTTAAGTTTCTTGTTGAAAGTTCTCCTTTATAAAGATAAAGAGGGTTGGAAACGAGAGGGGGGTACGTGAGTCAGAGAGAAAAACATCGGTTTTTTGGAGGTAATCCTCATGATCAAGGGTAACAAAAAGAATTACCTTTTTTTTAAAAAAGTAAAACAATGTTAGCGGATTTAAGGGCAGAAAGGGCAAGTTGAAAAGGGGGGAAGGTGGGGGGTTTTTTTGAAAACAGGCTATCAAGAGAGGAAAAGCGGCCCCAAAAGGGGGTAAATCGGGGAAAATTATTATTACGAGAGCGAGATACGAAAAGAGTAAAAAAAGCAAAACATATCAATACCAGCGGGGGGCAGGTGAAGGGGAAAGGAAAGCCCCAAGCAGTTCAAGCTCATGTTGGGAGAGGGACAGAAGACAGATTAGTAAACAGTTTTGGGAAGGGGGAATTTAGACCAAGGACTATCTGAGATGGGGGGGTTTAAGTTTGTTCTGTAGTTTGGGAAAGCATTTTTGGAAAATTTTTGGGGAGCAGTGTCAGGGGGACGGTAGTGAAGGGGTTTTTGAATCTTTTGGGGAAAAAAAGCAAAAAAGCATGTTGACGCTGACGGAGAGTAAAAAAAGGGATCTTCAACCCGGGGGGTTAAAAAAATAAGATTTTTTGGGAGGAGGGGGGGCAATCAGGAAAGGAGTGCCCAGAGGGGTTTGGGGGTTTTTTGGGGAAAAAAGGAAAAAAGGGAAAGGGGGGGGGGAAACCCTTTAGCAAGACAGTCACGGAAAGGAACCCTTGATTCTTACGACGCCTGGGGAAAAGAGCAGCCCATAAGAACGAAAGACGGGTTTAAAAAAGGGGAAAAACAAAAAAAATTAGAAAGAATGACCCTTTTCCGGGGGCCCTAAAAAAAAAAAAGGGCCTACCGACTGGAAAATACACACACAACCCGCACATATAAAAAAAGGAGCTTCGACGACGTTTGGGCCCCCGGACCAAATTTACAAAGTCACACTAAACACAGAGAAAAGAGGGGGTATTTATAGGCAGGCAGACAGGGGGGGGGCCAAGAGAGTGGGGAAAAAGTGGGGGGAAAGGGTAGTAGTGGTAGGGGAAAAGGGAGAGAAGGTAGAGGAAAGTCAATGGGAAGGAGCACTGCGGGGCCCAGGGCCCGCAAGGGGAGAGGGAAAAAAAGGGGAAAAAAGAAGGAAAATAAAAGGGGAAAAAAGAAAAGAACAGAAAAAAAGGGAAAAAACCCAAGGAAAAAAAAAGGGGAAAAGGGGGGGAAAATAAGACGGGGGAAAGGGAAACGGGTTAACCCACGGGGGGGTTTCTAAGTTTGGGCTTTTTAAAATGAAAATGAGAGGAAAAAACAACAGAGAAAAAACCGGGGTAAGATTCTGGGGGGAAAATTTGTATAAGGGGGGATTCAACCAGGCGGCGACTTTAAAGTTGACGTGGGAAAAATTTTTTTGCAAAGACCAATCAAGGGGTGACCGACCCCGACAAAAAAACTTTCCCTGTAGAATCTTGCCCTGGTTTTTCTCTGTTGATCCCTTTCCTCTCCTTTTAAATTTTAAATCAAAACCCGGCTTCCTGTTTCCCTTTTCCCCCTTTTTTCCCCCCCCTTTTTTTTTGGGGGTTTTTCCTTTCTTTTGCCTTTTTTTATTTTCCTTTTTTTTTTTTGCTTTTTTTTCCTTCCCACCCCCCGGGCTACCTCATCCCGGTTCCCCCTTGCTCCACTCCCCACTACCCCTTTTTCATCCCCTCCCTCCCCCTTTCCCCCCTTTCTTGTTTGTTGCCTGCCAAAAACCCCCTCTTTTGGGGGGTTTGTGCTTTGAAAAAAGGGCCAAGGGGCCCAAAAAAGTCGTGTGCCCCTCTTTTTTGTGGGGGTTGGTTTTTTGTTGCTGTGTCTAGCCCCGATTTTCCCCCTTTTTTGCTGTGTCGGGGCCCCGACTTTACCTTGTTGTTTTTCTGCACCGCCCCTTTCCTTTTTGCTGTGCCCAGAAACCGACCCCACCTTTGTTGCTGTGTCTAGCACCACCCTTTCCCTTTTTGGGGGCCCGGGGACCGACTTTCCCTTTTTTTGCTGTTCAGCCCCGGGGATTTTCCTTTTTTTGCTGGGCTAGCCCCCCAAAACCTTTTTTTGCTGGTCTAGCACCGACTTTACCTTGTTGCTGTGTTAGCACCGCCCTTTTCCTTTTGTTGCTGTGTCTAGCACCGACTCTTACCTTTGTTGCTGGGTCTAAACCCACCCCACCTTTGTTGCTGTGTCTAGCACCGACTCTTACCTTTGTTGCTTTTCTGCCCCGACTCTTACCTTTGTTGCTGTGTCTAGAAACCACTTCCCTTTTTTTGCTGTGTCTAGCCCCCGACCCCTTACCTTTGTTTGTGTCTGCACCATTTTCCCCTTTTTTTGCTGTGTCCCCACCGACTTTTCCCCTTTGTGCTGTGTCTAGCCCCGCCCTTTTCCTTTTGGGCCGGGGCTAGCACCGACTCTTTTTTGGGGGTTCCCGGGGGTTCTAACACCCACCCTTTGTTGCTGTGTCTAGCACCGACTCTTACCTTTTTTTCTGGGTCTAGCACCGACCCCCTTTTACCCCTTTTTTGCTGGGTCTAGCACCGACTCTTCCCCTTTTTTTCCGGGTTCTAGCACCAACTTTTCCCTTTTTGTTGTTGGTCTAGCACCGACTCTTACCTTTTTTGGGTTCTAGCACCAACCCCCTTTTCCCCCTTTTTTGCTGGGTCTGGCACCGACTCTTTACCTTGTTGCTGGGTCTGCACCGACTTTCCCTTTTGTTGCTGTGTTAGCACCGACTTTCCCCTTTGTTGCTGTGTCTGGCACCGCCCTTACCTTTTGGCTGTGTTAGCACCGATTTTTACCTTTGTTGCTGTGCCCCAGCACCGACTCTTACCTTTGTTGCTGTGTCTAGCACCGACCCCTTACCTTTTTGCTTTTTGGTTCTGGCCCCGACTCTGTCTGTGACTCTGTTTGGACTCTGTCTGTGACCAGGCCTCAGGGGGGATCAGAGCCTGATCAACCAGGCTGTTACTGTTGGCTGCACGCAAACTGACGTACAAACCCCCCCCCCCGGCTGGTTGGGAAATTGACTTTAGGTGCCTGTCCAGTGCCTTCTTGAAGACAGCCAGGGTCTATTGGGTAATCTGCCTTATGTATGCTGGGGAGTCAGTTGAACAGTCTTGGGCCCTGACACTTATTGTGCTGTCTCTTACCTAGTGGCACCCCGCTTTTCATTGGGGAAATGTTGCCTCGTCTGCCGAGTCTTTGTTTTCAAAGGGGTGATTTTGTGTAAGTTTGGTACTAATCCCTTAGGATTTTCCAATGTATATAATCATGTATTTTCCCCGCCTGCATTCTAGGGAGTACAGGTCTAGGAACTTCAAGCGTTCCCAGAATTGAGGTGTTTACAATTTTTGGGGAAAACCCGTTGTTCTGGGAACATTAATTTTTTGTGGACTGTATGTTTTTACGACTGAAAAAAACGTGGTGGGATCTACTGATATCAACATTCAATATAGTCATGGTGAATATATTAATTAACTGTTTAATAAACACTTACCTTTTTTTTTGGAAGCCACTTAATGCGGGGGGGAAACCCACAACACCTGCCTTACTAACTACAACCTACCCCGGCCAGTTAGTATTTGGGAGGTAAACACGCAATTTCGATGTCCTGCCAATTTCTTGCCCCATTTCAGCGGGAAATTTTCACTATTTTCCCTTGTTATTTAAAAAGCCTGTCCCACATTAAGCCCAAAACAAAAAAATTTTTCGGGGCAAATTACAAAGTGTTTTCACTCATTGAAAAACAATATGGCGTCCTCTCCGCCCCGGCCGCCCCCGCAACACAAACTTTTTTCAGACATAATTTCTTGAAGCCCCCAAATAAGTATCATTTTAATACACAGTTATTATATACAAGTTAACACGTGCTGATTTTAAAAAATTCAAAATTTTCCACAAGTGTCATGTGTTGTATGAGATAACCGCCCCCCCTAAAATAAAGTTGAAATATAAATAAATTTTAAAACCCCCAGCAAAGGGTTTAAAAAACCAAACTATCGATATTTTTAAGCGGAAAAAAAAAACCCCAAAATTTTTAAAAAATTTAGCTGAAAAGAGTAAATGATATTAATATTAAAAAAAGACCCGGGGGGGACCCATACCGGCAAAACTTAGAATAGAATAATATTCAATGTATCGGGGAACCCATCATCGTGGTATCGGGAACCATCAAAAAGTGTATCAAACCCCCGTCACCAGTGTATGGGGGAACCCGTTTTTTATGTTTTTGGGGAACCCTTCACTTCAGTGTTTGGGGAACCCCGTCACTTCATTTTTCCGGGGAAACCCCGTCACTTCAGTGTATGGGGGAACCCATCACTTCAGTGTATGGGGGAAACCCCATCATTTTAGTATCGGGGAAACCCCCATAAACCAGTGTATGGGGGAACCCATCATTTAGTGTATCGGGAACTCATCACTTCAGTGTATGGGGGAACCCGTCACTTCAGTGTATGGGGAAAACCCATCACTTCAATGTATGGGGAAACCCCATCACTTCATTTATCGGGAACCCATCACTTCAGTGTATCGGGGAACCCATCACTTCTGTATGGGGAACCCGTCACTTCAGGAATCGGGGAACCCATCACTTCAGTGTATGGGGGAAAACCCCCCCCTTTCCCAGTGTATCGGGCCCATCATTTTCAGTGTATGGGAACCCCCGTCACCCAGTGTATGGGAAACCCATCATTTCATTTAAATGGGAACCCCGGGAAATTCCAGTTTTTTGGGGGGAACCCATCATTTCAGTGTATCGGGAACCCATCACTTCAGTGTATCGGGAACCCATCACCGGGTGTATCTGGGGAAAAACCCATCATTTCAGTGTATCGGGGAACCCATCATTTAGTGTATGGGGGAAACCCCCATCACTTCGGGGTATCAAAACCCTCACTTGGTGTGGGGGGAAACCCCGTCACTTCAGTGTAACGGAACCCATCACTTCAGTGTGGGGGGGAACCCATCACCAGTGTATGGGGGAAACCCATCACCCAGTGATCGGGGAACCCACCCTTTGGGGGTGGGGGGGAACCCATCACCAGTGTACCCGGGGAACCCGTCACTTCAGTGTATGGGGGAACCCATCACTTCAATGAAATCGGGGAACCCATCACTTCAGGGGAAACCCCCACCTTCAATGTATCGGGAACCCATCACTTCAATGGGGAACCCATCATTCAGTGTAGGGGGAACCCATCACTTCAATGTATGGGGGCCCTCATTCAGTGAAACATTTTTAAAATTTCCTTTGACCCAAACATGTCAGGAGAATTAATATAAGTTAGTTTAGTATCTTGATTATGCACCCCATACCCATGGGGGGAAATGGTAAAAAAAACATTAATGGTACATAATGGGTCCAAGTGCTCCCCCGTGCTCCGTGGGCTCCGCCGTGCCCGTCGTCCCCGCCGTGCTCCGTCGTGTTCCGTCGTGCTCCGCCGTGCTCCGTCGTGCTCCGCCGTGCTCCGTCGCCCGCCGTTTCCGTCGTCCCCCATTTTTTTTTACGTGGATAAACCAAATTTTTTACGTGTTGGAACTAATCTAGCAAATAAAAAAGGACACACTACCAAAAAAGAAAAAAAAGTGTGCAATAAAAGAGAATAACCCCAGAGGGGAAAACCATAGGCCGGGGTCCCAGGGAAAAAAAAAAAAATAACTTAAAGAAATTTGTGAGAGGTAAGAAAGTCTCCGATATTAGAGTGTCAACATAGTGAATAGTGTATATCACAGTGGTAAATGTAGTATATAGATAAGATAAAATAATAATTCATCAATCGCTCTCTAAAAAAAATGACAGGATGGATAATGAGAACCTTCAAAATTGGAATGCCCGGGAACATGATGACACCCTTTAGGTCGCTTGTTCTATCTAGGCTGGAATAAAATTAATTTAAATGCACATTTCAAGGCAGGTGAAAAATTTTTTTAAACCCATAAAATGTACAGAGAACCTTCACGGCACCCTAACTGCAATAAAAAACCTCAACCCCGGGGAAAAAGGGAAACCCCAAACCCCACTCCCCCCAATGCAGGCGAGAGAATACATGACATACACTTTGAAAACCTTAAAAGGGGTTAGTACCAAACTTGCACACCCCCAATTCCCCTATGAAAGCAAAAAACTCGGCAGACGATGCAACATTCCCCAATGAAAAGCAGGGGTGCCACAAAAAAAGATAAGAGACAACACAATAAGTGTCAGGGGCCCAAGATATTCAACTGCCTCCCAGCATACAATAGACACTGGACAGGCACCAAAGTCAGTACCTGACCAGCCCGGGGCTGTGGTTCATACGTCAGGTTTATGTGCGGCCAATAGTAAAAGCCTGATTCACCATGAGGCCTTTGTCACAGACTGGGCTGCGGCGGCGTTGACCCCGGGGGCCCCTTTTTTAGGTAAAAAAAAGGACTGAAGTGATAGTGGCCTTTAGATAGATAAACTTGTCTAAAGTTGTGGCCAGGGTCCCCCACCCGGGCAGTTTCCCATTAATAATCTAGTGACAGGGGGTGTAGGGGGGGGACTGAAGGGCGGTGGCCCGGGCACCCCAAAAGGGGGCATCCAGTTAGGGGGGAAATAAGATAGTGATTTGAGGCATACAATCAAGGGTCTTTGGGGCATACAATTGGGGTTGGCCCGGGGATCACCAGACCTCTGCAGCCACTGTCTGGGGGATACCATTGAAAAAAAAATCTAGAAATACGAAAAAGGGGACAATCTTGAGGAAATACGAAAAGTGTACAGTTCTGTAGAAAATAAGATAAACAGTGTAGAGTTGAGTGAAAACATCATACACGAAAACACAGGACCATTTACATTTCCAAACCATTTCACCAGTGATGCATAGTTAATTAAAAAAAAAATGGTACTTAGTGTGGTGGAGGACGAAAAATTAGAAAATTTTTTTTTTTATTATACGAGAAGTGAAACAGTTACTTGCAGTGGTGCAATATACACAACGAAAAGCAAATATTCTTCAGAACCTTCACCAGTTGCCCTACCATAGCCAACAATAGTAAAAAATACATTTGATGTGCTGGAGGTGGAAATCTAGATAGTTACATACAGTGACTATAAATGTCCAAAACGTCGGGGGTGTAAAAAAAGGGTTTCCAGAGGTCACAAGCCGTTTCGTCATAGTAGGAGCTGCCGGGTCACCGGTTTCTCCAACATGAAATTTTACTTTTGTATCAAACTGAAACATATATTCCCTCTTTTAAAAATAATATTCCATAGCCCTTTTTACTAGCGTCCAAAATCACCGACCGGATTGGTTCAAAAAAAGGATCCAATGACGGGGTTCCTCCAAAAATAAATGAACCAATGACCGGATTCAAACCCCGACACAGTTCTAGGTCCCCTTTAAAAACCCCCAAAACCTGATTCGTTGAAAAATAAGTTACCCCTCTGGCCGGATTCATAAGGGGATGGGGTTTTAGTGTATATATATATATATATATATATATATATATATATATATATATATATATATATATATATATATATATATATATATATATATATATATATATATATATATATATATATATATATATATATATATATATATATATATATATATATATATATATATATATATATATATATATATATATATATATATATATATATATATATATATATATATATATATATATATATATATATATATATATATATATATATATATATATATATATATATATATATATATATATATATATATATATATATATATATATATATATATATATATATTTTTAATATATATATATATATATATATATATATATATATATATATATATATATATATATATATATATATATATATATATTATATTTTTTTCCCGGTTTGGGGTAAAACTGGCCAATTAGCAAGAACTCATTTAAATTTAAGTCCTTTCTAAAAATTTGTCTTATATTTTAAAGATATATTTTTCAATTATGTTAATGTAAAAATTTAAATTTGAACCAAGAGAAACTTTGAAACCTACCTAACCTTATTACAACAAGCGCAATTTAATTTAGCCTAAAACCCCAAATAAAATATATTTTAGATACGTTAAATTTAAATTTTTTAATAAACAAACACAATGAAATATATTTTTTCGTTATGTTCAGAATGATTTTGGCGAAATGCATACAAAATTTTCACTTGTCTTATATGGCAAGGTGAGCGTTTCTATTTAAGCCAAAATCGCAAGTTTTACCTAATCGGCACGACATATATATATATATATATATATATATATATATATATATATATATATATATATATATATATTTTTATTTTTTTTTTTTTTTTTATTAACACATCGGCCGATTCCCCCCCCAAAGGGAGGGGTGGGCCCGAAAAAGAAAAACTTTCATCATCATTCACCCATCACTGTCTTGCCAGAAGGGTGCTTTCACTACAGTTATAAACTGCAACATTAACACCCCCCCTTTCCCCGAGTGCCGGCACTTTTATTTCCCCCTCCCCCAGAACTCAAGTCCGGCCTGCCGGTTTCCCGAATCCCTTCATAAATTTTTTTACTTTGCTCACACTCCAACAGCGGTCTTTTAAAAAAACCCTATGCCCCATTCACTCCTAAACAAATACGCTCACACATGCTTGCTGGAAGTCCAAGCCCCCGCCCCAAAAAATTCCTTTACCCTCCCTCCAACCTTTTCCCGGCCGCCCCCCACCCCGCCTTCCCCCTTTCCCCTAAGGTTTTTACACTCGAAGTCACCCTGTCCCGTTCCATTCCCCCTTTTTACATGTCCAAACCACCTCAACAACCCCTCCCCAGCCTCTGGGCAATCGTTTTGGTAACCCCCCACCTCCCCAATTTCCCCCAAACCCCCCAAATTTTCTGCATTATATTCACCCAAAACATTGACCTCAGACATGACATTTCCCCCTGCCTCCAGCCTTTCCCGTTGCAACATTCATCACCCATGTTTTCACCCATATAAGAGCGTTGGAAACCAACTTATATTTACCCCTTTACTTTTGGCGCTTATATAACCTTCACGGCAACGACAACTACTACTACAACTAACTCATCTCTTTGGGGATGACCTATTTCCACCAAACCCGCACCAGTGACTATGCCCCCCTTTTTAAAACCCCTCCCTTTCCACCTTTGGGCGTTAGTATATGCGCCAGCCCCCACAAACCCCCAAGACTTCGGTGTTTACACAAAATCCAAGGCCGAGGGGCTGATAACCTCATCTTTTTTATATAGTTCACTGTCTTCAAACAATGTCCTAGAATTTGTATTGATAAAAACCATGGAAAACGTCACAATAAAGACATCCAGATGTTTTTTCATGTGTCTTTATTTTATCTTGCCTATTGTATACCATTCTTGACAACTTATCTAATTTGAATCCATTATTGCGGGTTCTCCGGGAGAGATATCCTCAAGCCCTTTTATTTATACCCCCTTTGTTAATCCCCTTTTTTTCCCCTTGTATCCCCTGATCATGTCCCCCTCATTCTACGCCCCACAAGTGAATGTAATTTTTGGGGTCTTCAATTTTTTAAAGGAAGATTTCTAATGCTAGGGTTTAAATTTTGTCATTCTACGCTGAATGTTTTCAAAATGAATTAATATCTATTCTGTAATAAGGGGACCAGAACTGAGCTGCGTAATCTAGGGTGGGGGCCCTTTCAATGTATAAAGCAAATAACCTCTGTAATATAAATTTTATTTGGACACAGAATGGCTCGGGTGGTATCCATTTTTTCTATATATTCTGGGAGATCACCCGGGCCCTTTTGGTCTTTTTGGTGAATGAAACGTAAAATTTTTTTGTTGAAGGGACATCCTGGGGAGGTGTGTTGATGATGTAGTTTTGGGTGTTCGTTGGAGGGACATCCTGTGGAGAGGGGTGTTGAAGTCTGGGTGTTCGCTGGTGGAACATCCCCTGGAGAGATGTGTTGATGATGAGTCTGTGGTGTTCGTTGGGGGGACATCCCGTGGAGATGTGTGTTTATGCCCGAATGCACAGCATATTGGGGGGTTTTGGATGTACACCCCCCAAATTTTACCTAACTATGTATCATTGTATCATGTCTTCCCAATATGTATCATTGTACCATGTCTAAATAAACTATTATTATTATTATTATTATGTAGTGTGCGGTATTTGCTGGTTGGGGAGGGTTTTTTTTTCTCTGGTATATAGAGTTCTTCTTTTGAAGGGTTTTCTTTCTTTGACTATATAGCCTGACATTTATTGCATCGATCTCCTTTTGGGGTGTGTAGATCTTCCATCCTGATTCGGGTCTAGCCTGGTTTTGTGATAAAACAGGGGCCGATTTCGTTGAGTGACATGGGCAAGGACAACCCCTAGGTCTTGTACAGGTGTTCTTTATGGGGGAAAAGGGGGGTTGATTAAAACCCGCATAGGGCCGGGGCGGACTTTTAAGATCATTTTTTTGGAGAGGAAAAAGTGGAGGGGTATTTGTCGATTCGTATCAATCATCTTGTTCTTGGGTTTTTGGGTGATAGGTGCACCTCTGATGGAGATACCCCCTTTTTTTAATAGTTGTAATAATAATAATATAATAATATTTATATTTCGATCAAGTTACAAAAATAGTTATTTGGGATTACAATTATAAAAATGTAATGCAAGGGGGCCACCCCCGGCACCAGGGGATTAAGCTTATTCTAAAGACTTATTCACTAAGTACTTAATACTAGAAAAATTGATTGAGTTTATTCTAGTTTATATATTATTTCAAATTACAATAAGGGTTATACATAATTTAAAAAACAATACCAGAGGGGAGGTGTTGTTTTCCCCCGGGGAAATTTCCCCCGGCCCTCTTTTCCGGGGGAAAAGGTCCGGCCCCCTGGCGGGGGGTGTTGGGGACCGTCTCCCATGGGAGGAACCCCCCATGGGGGGGGAAACTGACCCCGGCCTAGCCATTCCCCACCACCCGGGGGCATGGAGGTGATGATGCTAGGCATTTTGGTCCCCCCTTTCCCCCAACAGGAAGGGGGGCTTA
>WNWK01047251.1:0-14003 GCA_009830355.1 Cherax destructor | reverse complement strand
TTTGGGCCCATGGTGGCTTATTTGAGTTGCAAGCACTAAAAACAATGGAATAATGACAATATGTATGGTATGAATGCGTTGGTGGTGGTCACTGGCTGGAACAATGGCAACTGACTCTGGATGGAGGGGCTGTCTGGGCCATGCGACGTGTGCAGGACAATTACTTATTGCGAGCGGATCTACTTACACCGAACCAATATTTTTATGGAAAATGTTACTTATTCAATTTACGTAATCAACGCCACATAATCCAGTTCCACTGTTTTTCCCCTTGTTTTGAAAGTTCTCAATACTTACCCTGTCATCTTCCTGGCTGTTGGGATCTTTGTTTTGTTATGGTCTTTAAAGAAAGATCAGCAGACATAATTATTCCCAAGACCTTTATATGTTCCTTTCGCTCTATTTGGTGACCCACTTGAGTTTTGTATACATATAGTGTTCCTTTTGAGTTCTTCATTCTTTCCATACCTAAACAGCTGAAACTTATCACCATTGAATGTCATGTTGTTCTCCACTGCCCACTGGAAAACCCTTCTTATGTCTTCCTGTAATTTTTCAGTGTCCTCTACTGTAGTGACTTTCATGTTTATTTTAGTGTCATCTGCAAATGATGATACAGTGGACCCCCGGATTACGATAAATTCGGAAAACGATACATTTTTCAATAAAAATAATGGTTCAGTAAACAATGATCCGCTCGGAAAACTATATTTGTTTGGACGCTACACGTGCTCTGGGACAGCAGTGTGCCATTGTTTACCAGCGAGTGATCGCCACCCACACATTCATACCATACATTTTGTCATTTTTCCACTGTTTTAGTGCCTGCAACTGCTAAATAAGCCACCATGGGTCCAAAGAAAGCTCCTAGTGCCAGCCCTGTAGTAAGTAAAGTGAGAAATATGGTAGAACTGAAGGAGATCATTGCAAAATATGAAAATGGAGTGCGTGTGGCTGAGCAGGCCAGGTTCTATGGCAAACCCTATTCAACCATCGCTATCATTCTGGCCAAAAATCAAATCAAGAACGCTGCAAGAGCTTCAACAGCAACAGCAACAACAGACCACAGTTCAGGAAAATGGTTTAGAGGAGGAGGAGGAGGAGCAGGCCGTGCTGGCAACATGTACAATGACAATGTGGTGTCCCATTCAGGAAGTTTTAAAGAAATGCCAGACACAGCTCCCTGGACAGATTTTTGTGATAGAGGGTTCAATGACTCTCAAGCTGGTCCTAGTGGCATTAACCCTTTCGGTTTCGGCCAGTACAGCATGGTTTACACATCAGGGTTTCGTACTAGTACGCCTAAATTCTAGCCCCCTCAAATCAAGTGGAAACTGGCTGGTAGGCCTAGATGTGAGAGAATGGGTCTGCGGCCAGTGTGTGCAGTATAAAAATCCTGCACCACACAGTGCATAATGAGGAAAAAAAACTGACCGTTTTTGGTTTAAACAGCGACTTTGCTGTCTATTTTCGTATAGTATTTATGCTTGTATACTCGTTTTCTTAGCCTCATTTGATAGAATGGATGATATATTACAGAA
Organism: Cherax destructor; assembly: GCA_009830355.1. Taxonomy (NCBI): domain Eukaryota; kingdom Metazoa; phylum Arthropoda; class Malacostraca; order Decapoda; family Parastacidae; genus Cherax; species Cherax destructor. The sequence goes on along the minus strand of WNWK01047251.1, from coordinate 12,462 downwards.
ATAGAGATAATTTGACTGGTTTCATGATGACAAGTACCTTGAAACTGAGCGCAAAGTAGCGAAAATGTTCGATTTTGGCCGATGTTCAAGAGTAAACAAATTACGCCATGCGTGCAACACATCAACTGTCATCTTATATTCTTGCACAAGTGCGCTGATATTATTTATACTATTTTTACAATGATGCAGTTGTATACATAACAGTAAATCTTCTATTTTTGTGAGAATAAAAAATTTAAAATGGAAAGCAAAAGTAATGTAAGAGGGGCCTGGAGACGTGACTAGTGAACAGATAAAATGTTATTTGAGTGCCAGGAATGTCTGTCTCGTTTATTCTGGACCCTATTTTTAAATTGGCATATTTTGAAATTTGTGTGAAATTGGCCAAATTGCCAATTCTGACCACCTTATTGAGTAGTTGAAATCGGTAAATTGGCGGTTTCTTATACTCAATTGATAGAACAAATGGAATTCTAGCGAAATAGCTATAATTTTAGTAAACTGAAACATTGGAATTTGCCGAAAATAGGGCTCAAATTGGGTGAAATCGCTGATGCGTAAATGTCATCAATACCGCTAACTTCGCGAGAGCATAATTCTGTTAGTTTTCCATCAAATTTCATAATTTTGGTGCGTTATGATTGGAAAAAGAGTATCATTTCATAAGAATTTTTTTTTTTTCTGAAAAATTTGTGACCCTGAGGACGAGTTTGGGAGGGGCCTTGCGACCCAAAGGGTTAAAAGAAAAAGGCCAGTAACCCCAGAAAGAACTTGGTACCTGCAGTGTTAATGGAAGGGGATTCCCTTTCAAACACTAGCATACTACTATTTCCTCCCCTCCTTCCATCTTCCACACATCAATAACTCTTCAATAAAGGTAAGTGTGAAGTTAATACACTGAAATTTATATATACATGTACTGTGTAAGTTAATGTGTAAAAATATTTATTTTAATACTTTTGGGTGTCTGGAATGGATTAATTGAATTACCATTATTTCTTATAGGGAAAATAGATTCGGATTACATTATTTTCGGTTTACATTAAACCCTCTGGAAAGGATTAATTACGTTTACCGGGGGTTCACTGTACCAAAGTGTGCCGGGTGTTTTTATCTTTGTCTGCTATGAGGATGAGAAACAGCAGAGGTGCCAGGACAGTGCCTTGGTGCACTGAGCTTTTGAGCTCACTGATGCTGGATCTTGCCCTGTTGACTACTTCTTTTTGTGTTCTGTGTTAGGAACTCGAAAATCCATCTGCCTAACTTCCCCGTAATACCCATGGCCCTCATTTTGTGCGCTATCACTCCATGATCGCATTTGTCAAATGCCTTTTCAAAATCTGTGTAAATCACATCTGCGTTTTGGTTGTCTTCCAATGCCTCTGTAATTCTGTCATAATAGTTCAGCAGCTGTGACAGGCATGATCGTCCCGCTCTAAAGCCATGCTGCTTCGGGTTATGTTGGTTGTGCTGGTCCATAAACTCTGTAATCTGCCGTCTCATCACACTTTCAAAGATTTTTATGATGTGAGAAGTTAGGGCTACTGGTCTGTAATTTTTAGCTAGTGCTCTACTACCTCCCTTATGCAAAGGAGCTATGTCTGCACTTTTTAAGGCCTCCGGTATTTCACCTAGATCTAAGCTCTTTCTCCAGAAAATACTAAGGGCTCTTGCTAATGGTACTTTGCACTTCTTTATACATAAAGCATTCCATGAATCTGGTCCAGGTGCTGAGGGAGTGGGCATGTTGTCCATTTCTTTTTCAAAATCTATGGGATATGTACTAATGTCAGTTAGTTGGTCTGCGTGGCCTTCTGCTGGAGTGAAAAATATTTCTGCATTTTCTACCTTGCTGTCACTTAGTGGGTAGCTGTACACTGACTCATACTGTTCTTTTAGGATTTCACACATTTCCTGTTCATTGTCAGTATACAAATCTCCTCTCAATAATGGTCCAATTCTACAGGTAGTTCTTAGCTTGGATTTTGCATAGGAATAGAAATATTTTGGGTTTCTTGCAATATCCTGTATGGCTCTTTGTTCCCTTTGTACTTCTTCAGTTAGGAATGACATCTTTAGTTTTTGCTCTAATTCAGTGATCTCGTTAAGGCTCTCTCTCCTCTGTTGCAACATATTTGTGTTTTTCAACAATTCAGTAACTCGTTTTCTTCTTCTGTACGATCTCCTACGCTCTCTATATCTGATCTTCTTCTGGGTTTCCTCAATGGTACGTGCTTCATACATAAATTGTATGCTTCTGTATTCAGCTTCTCTAGGCACTGGTGGGGATTTAGGGTGCTCATGTCTGATTCCCAGGATATGTCTCATAGCTCTTGGTTTATTTTTTCCCTGTCAATTCTATGGTTATTAAAATTAAACTTACTGAACATCCCGTTTCTAACATTAGTGCCGAAAGTTCCCTAACCCTGAGTTAATACTCGTTTGAACGTCTATGATGTTGTGATCAGAGTATATTGTTTTTGTAACTGTTATGTCTCTGATTAGTTCCTCGTTGTTTGTGAATATCAAATCCAGGGTATTTTCATTTCTAATGGGATCAATTATCTGTTGGTTTAATGAGTACTTTTCACAAAGTCTCATTAGTTCCCTGGTATGTGCCTGTTGAGCCAGGGTGCTTCCAGGAGATATTTCTGGTATAACATTATGTTGCATCATCTTCCATTTTACATGAGGGAGATTAAAATCTCTAAGGAGTAAAATATTTGGGGAGGGATTTTCTAGCCTATCCAGATAGCTATCTATCTTCCTTAACTGATCTGTGAATTCCTCCGCGGTTGCTGATGGTGGTTTGTATACTAGGATAATTACTAGATTGGTATTTTCCACTTTAATGCCGAGGATTTTTACTACAGTAGAACGTCATTTAGCACAAGATTATGTTGCACGTTACCGGTATTGCACGATTTAAGATTTGCGACACATTATCATCTTACACGACGTAAAGATGATATTACACGGTTCGGCAGGAGGGGAAAAATTTTGAGCGCATGGTTATTTACTGCCTAAGAATCCTCATGCTTTGAGGAAAAGGGAATTTGTTGTTTTTCCTTCCTGTAAATTAAGTTTATTCAGATACACGGGCCAGGAGCTGAGTCTCGACCCTGCAACCACAATTAGTGAGTACAGTTACATACATTATCATACATAGCAGCATATGTGTAGAGAACCTAGGATAACCCAAGTCAGTCAATGGAAATACTGTCACCTGACTTTTTGGGTTATCCTAGGTTCTCTACACATATGCTGCCATGTATGATAATCTTCGTAACTGTATCTGTGTATACCTGAATAAACTTACTTACAGTTTGTGGAAGGAAAAACAAGTAACCATTCTCACAAGCAGTCTTGTTACTACTACTGTTCTTGTGGTTCAGCAGACACCACCCGCCTTACCCACCCACCACGGACCCCAGCATTCGTACGTATTTCATACGCGTTAAGAAGTCCTGGCTACAAGCCAGCTGTGTTTGTGAAGAATAAAATAAAGAGTGAATTGTGTTTTGATCTTGAATTAACGAAGAAAACAAAGATATTAGACAAGACATAACCCGTGGCCGTAATGAAGTGTTACTTTGTACACATAAAAAGATGTAAACATAAGTTTGTGTGACTGACTGACTTGACTGACTGACTGACTTGACTGACTGAATGACTGACTGAGTGACTGACTAACTTTGACTGACTGACTGACTGACTGAATGACTTGACTGACTGACTAAATGACTTGACTGACTGACTGAATGACTTGACTGACTGACTGACTGAATGACTTGACTGACTGACTGAATGACTTGACTGACTGACTGACTGAATGACTTGACTGACTTACTGAATGACTTGACTGACTTACTGAATGACTTGACTGACTTACTGAATGACTTGACTGACTTACTGAATGCCTTGACTGACTTACTGAATGACTTGACTGACTTACTGAATGACTTGACTGACTTACTGAATGACTTGACTGACTTACTGAATGACTTGACTGACTTACTGAATGACTTGACTGACTTACTGAATGACTTGACTGACTTACTGAATGACTTGACTGACTTACTGAATGACTTGACTGACTTACTGAATGACTTGACTGACTTACTGAATGACTTGACTGACTTATTGAATGACTTGACTGACTTATTGAATGACTTGACTGACTTACTGAATGACTTGACTGACTTACTGAATGACTTTACTGACTTACTGAATGACTTGACTGAATGACTTGACTGACCTACTGAATGACTTGACTGACCTACTGAATGACTTGACTGACTTACTGAATGACTTGACTGACTTACTGAATGGCTTGACTGACTTACTGAATGGCTTGACTGACTTACTGAATGGCTTGACTGACTTACTGAATGGCTTGACTGACTTACTGAATGGCTTGACTGACTTACTGAATGGCTTGACTGACTTACTGAATGGCTTGACTGACTTAAAGTTAGACACTCAGTTCAACCATCGACTTCAGTTCAAGAACTTCTACTATCCACCTCAGCCCAGTAGGGCCACACCATCCATATCCACTCTTCACTACCATCCACAAACATCATTACCCACAATTTAAGGTAAGAAATACTATTATTTCTATTGCATTTGTAGTCTTAAGCAGTAATAGATCATGACAATGCACTACAATTACAAATCCACCTCAGCTCAGTAGGGCCACACCATCCATATCCACTCTTCACTACCATCCACAAACATCATTACCCACAATTTAAGGTAAGAAATACTATTATTTCTATTGCATTTGTAGTCTTAAGCAGTAATAGATCATGACAATGAACTAAAATTACATATTCGCCTTCAATTTTTGCAAGATATGTTGGTTTAAAAAAACTTGTTTGGCTTTTTGGGGACTCTCAAACACGTAACCCTATTTTTCCCATAAGTTCTGTTAATTATTTAAGACGAAATTATCTAACACGACTTTTTCAGGAACGTAACTATCGTGCTAAATGACGTTCTACTGTATATCATTAGTAGCGTTCAGCGCTTCTGTGCAACAGAAAGTATCTTTTACATAGTCCTACTCCTCCCTGTGACCTATTAATTCTATCACATCTATACATGTTATAGTTTTCTATCTTAATCTCTCCGTCCAAAACATCCCTTGTATGTATTTCTGTAAATGCTCCAAACATGGCATTCACTTCTGATAGGAGCCCACTGACATAACTTTGTCATTTTTATTTGATTTCAGACCCTGAATATTTGCAAATATGAAGCAGGAATTACCATTTGGGATGTTTGGCCTTTCTTTGTGTTTCGTTAGTACCACTGGTGATGTCCTACCTGGTATGGCCCCTGGTGCACATACCCCTGCTTTCTCCAGTACTGACTTTGCATTTGATTGTTCATTTGGGCAATCTTTTCGGACAATCTTTTTATTTAATTCTATCGTGTTTCTCACCTTCTTTACCAAAGGACTAGCACTAGCAGCTTTCTTTGGGCCCATGGTGGCTTATTTAGCAGTCACACACAATAAACAAGTGCCAAAAACAATGGATTATTAAGAAATGTTTCGTATGACCTCGCAGGATAATGTTCACTCACCGAGAAACAACACGACATTGCCTGAGAATGAGTGTGGGGAAGGCTTTGTGTGCACGTGGGGCACTCAGACAGGTGCCATACCAACAACAAAAACCGAGGAAAGCAATGAAAATGGAGGCAATATTTTGATGAAAAGAGTCGGCGATAACTGAAATCAATGAAAACAGAGATTGACAAAAAGGGAGGGTTCACTGTAATTGTCTGTTATGTGCATTTTTAAATTAAAATTTATTTGTTCTACTGTTCCTCAAAAACAGGTAGATTGTTCATTAAAATGTATAAGTCAAATAAAAGAAGACATGCCATGTACAGATTACAGTGGACCCCCGAGTTTTGGCTACCTGAAATATTGGTCGACTCGTGTTTCGGTCTCTTTTTTTTCGGCCCAATTTTAGCCTGACTATTGGCAGTTTCCCGAGTTTCGGCCAGAGTACCAGACCTCCCCGCGGTTGTGTACCTCCCTGCTCAGGCGTCGTGAGCCAGTCTAGCTTTGTTTATTCTTAAGTGAACATTACTCTGTGCACTCATCCAAACATTTCACAATAAATTCATTGTGTTTAGTGCTTGTTTATTGATTGTGACTGAAATAAGCCACCATGGGCCCAAAGAAACTTCATAGTGGCAGCCCTTTGGTAAAGAAAGTGACAAACACGATAGAATTGAAGAAAGAAATTGTAGCAAAGTACCAAAGTGGAGGAGGAAGAGAGAGGAGAATGTGCCTTGTTCAGTGATTCACTGATTCTACAATATGTACGATACTAAAGCAGCAGGAGTTGATTAAGGCTATAGCACCAGCCGGTGATAAAGTGTAGCATTAACAGTGCAGCAAGTAAGGTAAGTGATTAATCGATAGGGAAAGTACAGCACGAAACTGACTCCTCCAATGTTGTTGGAGTTATATAGGGCGACTGTTATGTTATTTTCCCCTATTTATCATCAAGGTTCTACATGTACTAGCATAGGGTATTTACTTAAAAGGTCTTAGGGTAAAAGGAAGATACTTATAGGCTAAAAGATACTTACTCAGGTTTAGCTGTTGCATCTGAAAACTTATTGGTCCTTTCACATTCCTCTCAAAGGTTATTTAAACCAACATTATAAAAATAGAGCTATATTAAGAAGTATATACATATAATGTACAGGTCTCCACTCCTAAACATATAATCAGCCTTTCCCAAAGCACATGGCTCAGCTGCCACCTTCAACTCTCTTTTTCTCAACATTTCTTAACCCTCCAGTGTCTTGATACACTGAAGATCACAGAATATCATGGTAACATCGATCTACAACCCTCCCCATTACCTTTTGGGCACTCATTCAACCCTGAAGCCAAGTTAAGATCAGCATTAACCATACCAGCTCACTCCAGCCGCCATGTTTTTTCCAGGAAGGGATTGTGGGAAAACAGTCTCTCTCTAAGCTCCTCCCCCTCAAACATAAACACATCACTTTGCACATCTCCACATGTACTCTCAATATATCTTATGTTATTACAATGAGACATGCAACTTACAACTAGTACTTACAAAAAGTGCATTTATATTTTTTATAACATATTATATTGAGAATTCAGGTAATTCAGCTCTTTGAAGTCTTTAGGGTGGCCTGACCTAAGACCTCATAGCAAATTCTGAATAATTCAATATAATTAGGTATTCATGTTATTTAATTACTACAATACATGCTGGGCTCCATAGCCCCCATAACAAGTCCATAATACCCCATAACAGCGACTGACAACACCGCGGTGTCTGGCGGCCATGACCATCACTATGTAAGGCTTATCTTTCAGTGGCCCTTATACACCCAACAACAAACAACACGGGCGTACGTGTCTGGGTTGAATTACAATCTCCGAGCAGATCTACGATCACCGAACCAATATTTTTATGAAAAATGTTACTAACTCTGAATTTTACGAACTCTGATGACTATGGACACTGGGGGTCCACTGTATTTGATAAATGCTGGATCTACCAGGCTGTAGTTGGTATATGGGCCGGTGGGCCACCAACAGCAACAGCCCGGTTCATCAGGCAAGCACTGGACAAGCCTGACACAAGGCTGGGATGCAGGAGTTGTACTCTTGAAATTGGTCACATGTTGATCAGGCCCTGATCCACCATGAGGCCTGTTCACAGACTGGGCCGTGGGGGCATTGACCTCCGGAACCCTCTCCAGGTATACTCCAGGTATCACTTCACCCAGGATGGTGCATAGGTTTGCTCACTGTTAATAAAATCTATGAAGATTTGATCACTAACAGTCAAAATGGTAGGAGTAGATTTTGGGACTTTAGGTATTCATGACACAAATTGCCTTACTGTATTATAATTCTGTATTTGATAATGTTCAGATGATATCTAAAATAAAGTTATTCACATTAATAAATTTTCATGTACAGTGGTACCTCTTCTTACGAGCAAAATTCGTTCCAGTCGGCTATTCAAGTGCTGATACCGAAGGAATTTTTTCCCATAAGAAATAATGAAAATTAGGTTAATCCATTTCAGACCCACAAAAATACACTTACAAAAGCACCTACAAAAATACACTTACATAATTGTTCGAGTTGGGAGCTGCTCATAAGTAGAGGTACCACTGTAGTCTTTTATTTCAATTGAAATGGAGAAAATAAAATTTAATTTTAATATTATAGTAGCATTGTAGGATATATGCATTATTACTAAAGTGTAAGTAGAAGGCTAGGAATTAGCATTTAAATTATCATTTATGATACAGTAAATTAAGCTTACTTTTATTTTTGCAGCAGACTTCATATGTGTGTTGGGAATGTTTTCTGCTTTTCCCAACTACTGAGGCCTACAGTACCCATGAATGCCATCTAATAAAGGTGGAAAATACAGAAAATATCAACAAGGAACAGGAGGAAGAGCCACATGTCTCATCTTTAGACATACCACAACCAAATGAACATGCCAAGACAGGTGTGGTACTTAACCATTATTCATGTACATTTTAATTATTGACTTGATCATCAATTATTGGAATGTTGTCCTCTTGCCAGTAGTAATGGTGCTTTTTTAAATAAAACTAGAAAACTTATACAGTAGTACCTCGATATTCAAATTTAATCCGTTCCAGGAGGCTGTTCGAATAGTGAGTTGTACAAATAGTGAATAAATTTTTCTCATGAAAATAATGTAAATTAATCCATTCCAGATCCCCCAAAAATATCAATTCTAAAACATTTTAAGTGAAAATATTGTATAATAATACAGTGGACCCTCGGTTTTCGTTCCGCTCCCAACTCGAACAATTATGTTAGTGTATTTTTGTAAGTTCTTTTTTAAGTGTATTTTTGGGGGACTGAAACGACTAATCTAATTTACATTCATCCTTATAGGAACAAATTCGTTCGATAACGGCACTCGAACAGCATTCTGGAAAGAATTATCGAAGAAAACTGAGGGTCCACTGTATTTGCATGCATAAAATCATACATGAAAATTATATAAACAATTAATACATGAAATAAAGGAAAATTTAATTGCACTTTACATTTACAGTGGTCCCTCAACTAACGAACTTAATCCGTTCCAGGAGCTAGTTCTTAACACAAAAAGTTCTTAATTCGAAACCTTATTTCCCATAAGAAATAATGTAAATACAATTAATCCGTTCCACCCAAAAATATTCACAAAAAATATACTAATAAATAACATTTACTTACCTTTATTGAAGAGAGTTGCAGGCATCTGGAAGATAGGGAGGAGGAGTGAGGGAGTGCTTAGTGTTTGGAAGGGGAATCCCCCTCCATAAAGACTTAAGGTAACAAGTCCTTATCTGGGGTTACTTTCCTTCTTTTTCTTTTAATGCCACTAGGACCAGCTTGAGAGTCACTGGATCCCTGCCTCGTGAAATAACTGTCCACAGTCCTCTGTTTCTGGCGACTCTTTAATATTTTCCTGAAGTGTAACATGGCTCTGTCACTGAAGTGGTTGCACAGATGGCTCATTTCAGCTTGCTCAGGGTGGTGTTTTTCAACAAAACTTTGTAACCTATTCCACATTCCACACATTTCCTTAATCACTGAAGAAGGCACCTCCTTCACTCTCTCTCCCTCCTCCTGTGAAGCAATAACATCAGCTCTGGTCTGATGTTGTTCCAGTTCCAGCTCCTGCAGCTCTTCAGTTGTTAGCTCTACCCTGTGCTCCTCCACCAACTCTTCCACATCCTCACCACTCACCTCCAACCCCAGGCTGTTTCCCAATGCCACAATATTTTCCACAACAGGCACAGGGTCGTCAGGGTCAGCCTCAAATCCTTCAAAATCCCTCTTTTCAACACAATTCGGCCACAGTGGTCTCTAAGCAGAGTTCAAAGTCCTGGAAGTCACTTCCTCCCAAGCCTTACCTATAAGGCCTATGCAATGCACGATATTGAAGTGATCTTTCCAGAACTCTCTTAGGATCAATTCAGAGTCATTGGTCACATTAAAGCACTTCTGAAACACTGCTTTGGTGTACAGTTTCTTCAAGTTTGCAATGACCTGCTGGTCCATGGGCTGGATGCGAGGAGTGGTGTTAGGAGGCAAGAACTTCACTCTGATGAAATTGAAGTTGTCAGACAACAACTCTTCCAAGTTGTGAGGATGAGCAGGAGCATTGTCCAGTACCAGGAGGCACGTGAGTGGCAATTTCTTTTCCAGGAGGTATTTCTTCACACTAGGCCCAAACACTCCAGTCAACCATTCCATGAAAAAGTCCTTAGTGACCCATGCATTAGTGTTAGCCTTCCAATGCACACACAAATTATTCCTGTTAACATTGTGTTTCTTGAAGGCTCTGGGATTTTCTGCGTGATACACCAGTAAAGGCTTCACTTTAAAATCACCACTGGCATTGGCACACATCATAAGAATTAGCCTGTCTTTCATAGGCTTGTGTCCTGGCAGTGCCTTTTCCTCCTGAGTAATGAAGGTCCTGTTGGGCATTTTATTCCAAAACAGGCCTGTTTCATCACAATTAAACACTTGTTGGGGGAGGAATTCTTCAGCCTCTATTTTTTTTTTTATTAACACATCGGCCGATTCCCACCAAGGCAGGGTGGCTCGAAAAAGAAAAACTTTCATCATCATTCACTCCATCACTGTCTTGCCAGAAGGGTGCTTTACACTACAGTTATAAAACTGCAACATTAACACCCCTCCTTCAGAGTGCCGGCACTGTACTTCCCATCTCCAGAACTCAAGTCCGGCCTGCCGGTTTCCCTGAATCCCTTCATAAATGTTACTTTGCTCACACTCCAACAGCACGTCAAGTATTAAAACCATATGCCTCCATTCACTCCTATCAAATACGCTCACACATGCTTGCTGGAAGTCCACGCCCTCGCACACAATACTTCCTTTACCCCTCCCCCCAACCTTTCCTAGGCCGACCCCTACCCCGCCTTCCCTCCACTACAGATTTATACACTCTGAAGTCACTCTGTCTCGTTCCATTCTCTCTACATGTCCAAACCACCTCAACAACCCCTCCTCAGCTCTCTGGACAATCGTTTTGGTAATCCCGCACCTCCTCCTAATTTCCAAACTCCGAATTCTCTGCATTATATTCACACCACACATTGACCTCAGACATGACATCTCCACTGCCTCCAGCCTTCTCCTCGTTGCAACATTCATCACCCATGCTTCACACCCATATAAGAGCGTTGGTATAACTATACTCTCATACATTCCCCTCTTTACTTCCATGGACAAGGTTCTTTGTCTCCACAGACTCCGAAGTGCTCCACTCACCCTTTTTCCCTCATCAATTCTATGATTCACCTCATCCTTCATAGACCCATCTTAAATTCACTCAAACTTTTCAGCTGCACGTTTGTCTGAGGTGGCTGCCTCACCATGTCTCACAACACTGTGTATGGCAGTACGTTTCTTAAACCTCTCAAACCAGCCTCTGCTGGCTTTAAAATCACTCTCCTCACCACTGGTTCCAGGCATTGTCTTGACAAGATCTGCATGCAACTTCCTTGCCTTTTCACAAATTATCGCTGTTGAAATACTATCACCCGCTATCTGTTTTTCATTGATCCACACCATCAACAACTTCTCAATCTCATCCACTGTTTTCGATCTATTTTTCGTTAACATATCAACCCCTTTTGCAACATTAGCTTCCGTGATTTCATTTCTCTTTGCCAGGATAGAGCTGATAGTAGATGGGGGTTTCTTGTACATTCTGGCAAGATCACTCAGACGTATGCCACTCTCATATTTTTCTATAATCTCTTTCTTCAGTTTGATGGTGTTCCTCACTTTCTTTACCACAGGGGTGCCACTAGGAAGCTTTTCTGGACCCATGGTGACTTATTTCACAGTGACAATCACTAAACCACCAAAAAAGACACCAAATGTATTGTGAATGTTTGAAAGAGCACGCTGGGTAATGTTCTCTCAATGGTAAACAACGCTTCACTGGTGGGCGTCTTGCGCAGGCACGGAGCAGGCGGACAGGTCTAATACGTTACGAAACACGAGCCAGTTTACGATACACGAAATAGAAAAAAGCTTACGAAACACGATTTTTACGAAATATGAGCCTTACGAAACTCGGGGGTCCACTGTATATAGAGGTATTGAAGGGTGGAGGGCGGAAAAGGATAAAAAAAAAAGTGACCGAGAAAACGTTACACGCCAGAAGGGTAACTATAGAAGATCACTCTTACCCTATGCAAAGATTGAAAAAAAAAAATCCCAAGTAATTAGCTATGCAGGCGTTTCCTGGAATATCTCGGAATTAAGTCATTGACCTATTTCATGTTGTATTACTGTTAATAATACACAGATTGAAAGGAATTTCCCAGCAAACATAAAACTGAATGTTTTAATTTTGGGTGGTG
>WNWK01047250.1:0-14003 GCA_009830355.1 Cherax destructor | reverse complement strand
ATAACCCTTGTGGTTTAGCCCCTTCTTTTGATAATAATAATAATGTTAATTTTAATGAAAGAAAATAATCGTGCAAGAGAAAATGTAATGAAAATGTATTACTGAAATGAGGAAATATTCGTGATATGATGTATTTAAAAAAAAAATGTGAAAAGGGGAAATTTTTGGGGAATTTTTGATGAGCTAGAGAAAATGTGTAATTTTTTTCCTGTGTTGTATATGAAATGTAATAAAAAGAATTATCGAAAATTGTATGAAATATTTGTGATTACTGAAAAGATTGTATATAAAAAATGTAATGTATTACTTTAAATGTAATATATTGTATTGTGTAAAAAAATAAATGATAAAAAAAAAATTGTGTAATGATTCACCCCCAATTATGTACCTCTGTAATCTTTTGACTACCGCCCACAGGATGGGTATGGGGTGCATAATAAAGATATCAAACTAACTAACTAAGGAGTTTGTTGCGCCTTGTGACTTTTTGATGAATTAGTAAAAACGGAAAAATTTGTGTGTGTGATCTTAGATAATGGTAATCATGGAGTTGGTGAACATGTGTAATGTTTTCCCTATGTTGTATATGAAATGTAGTGAAATTTGTTGTATTTGATTATATTAATGTTGTATAACCCTTGTGGTTTAGCGCTTCTTTTGATAATAATAATAATGTTAATTTTAATGAAAGAGGAAATAATCGTGCTAGAGAAAATGTAATGAAAATGTATTACTGAAATGAGGAAATATTCGTGATATGATGTATTTAAAGAAAAATGTGAAATAGTGGAAATATTTGTATTTTTTGATGAGCTAGAGAAACTGTGTAATGTTTTCCCTGTGTTGTATGTGAAATGTAATGAAATGAATTATCAAAAATGTGTATGAAATATTTGTGTTATTACTGAAAATGTATTGTATATGAAAATGTAATGTATTACTTTAAATGTAATATATTGTATTGTGTAACAAATAAATGATGAAAAAAAATTGTGTAATGATTCACCTCTGAATTATAAATATATTGAAGTGGAAAAATTGTTAACCAAAGTATATATGACACTTGGTGGTAAAAACCTCACCAGGAACTCTAAAAGTGGGGAAACACATATCTCTTAAACCCCATAAGGGAAACTTGATTGAAGCTAATAACATAGTGGTGTTTAGCTGAGATTCAGGAGATAAAATGCCCTAATAAGTCAATATTAAGTCTAAATTTGCTTACCTTGATTGGATATGGTAGATGAGATCCAGGATATAAATCTAAGGAAGGCGAAGCCCCTCCGATATATAACATTAATATGAAAAATATTGAAAAATTCAAAAATAAATGGAAAAATGGGAAAAATGGATTTTAGGAGGGGTGGGGGATCAAATCTTTTCTATGTATTATTGATATCGAGAAAATACCATGCCATATAGGACGACCTTCGAAAATGATATATTCGAGAAAATGAAAAAATCGAAAATCGAGGAGCGGGGGCGATCCAGGAGTAGAAGGGGTGGGGGGGAGTAGGGGGTAAAAATGGGGTAAGGATGGGGGTCTCAAAAGGGTTGGGTTGAGGAGCGGGTCGGAAGCGGGGGGGAGCCCCCCCAAAAAAGTTAGCCGCTCAGGGACTTTCTACACTACTCCAGGCCTATGTGAATATTATGCACTTGGTATCTGCAGGCATGGAAAATCTGGGAAATCAGATGGGACATGCAATTATGATCACCCCAGAAAATGCCGTGCCCATATGAAAACAGGCAAATGCAACCTCCCGTCCTGTAAGTTTTTCCACCCTGAAATGTGCCACTCATCAATTCAGGAAAGACAGTGCTATAACTTATATTGCCAGGCATACCACCTAAAGGGTACGAGGCGACACAGAACATCCAGACCATGGCAAAATCTGGGTAGCCACAGCTACTCCGGAGAGAGAGGTTTTTTAGTGCCAGGAAGGAAAAAAAGCTGGCAGGAAATGACAGAAATTGTACACCAACTGCAATCATTTCTGGAGTGGAATCACAGTCAGTGGCCTCCACTTCAATACAACAGATATTAGAGCCAGGAAAAAAAGACCCCCCCCCATACCACCAATCCAACTACATTCATCTTTGCTAATATAGAGGGTCTAAAGCCAGCAACAAACAACAAGGTACCTTACATTCGTGGACTGCTTACAGAGTCAATTGCTATGTTTGCGGCTTTCACAGAGACCCACATAAGGGATCACTTGGACAATGAAATATGGATCCCTGGCTACAACCTATACAGATGTGACAGAGTGAACAGGCAAAAAGGGGGGGGTTGGCCTGTATATCACAGAGTCACTTATATGTTCAGAACTACTAAATGCCTCAAAGGATGTAGTTGAAGTATTAGCAATAAAAGTCGAGAATCAAAACCTGGTCATCGTGGTTGTCTACAAGCCCCCGGATGCAACGTCCCAACAATTCCAGGAACAGCTTCTGAAAATTGACCACTGTCTGGAAAATCTTCTAGCTTCTGCCCCCAACATCTTGCTACTGGGGGATTTCAACCTAAGGCACCTAAAATGGAGGAACATTGCAAACAATGTGGTAGCAGAGATAACACCAGGAGGCAGCTCAGATGAAAATTCACACATGCATGAACTTTTAAATCTCTGCACCAAGTTCACCTTAAACCAACAAATAGTAGAGCCCACAAAATAAGAGAATACGCTGGACCTCATCTTCACCAACAATGATGATCTGATACGAAATGTCATCATATCAAAAACAATATACTCAGATCACAACATAATAGAGGTCCAGACATGTATAAGGGGAGCCCCAGATCAACAAAATGTGATCAGCCGCAAGGCAGCTTTCTCGAAATTCAACTTCAATAACAAAAACATAAGGTGGGACCAAGTAAACCAAGTCCTAAATGATATAAACTGGGAAGATTGCCTAAGCATCACGGATCCCAACCTATGTCTAGAACAAATTAACTCTGTGGTACTTGAGGTTTGCTCAAGGCAAATTCCCTTAAGGAAAAGGAGGAGAAGATGCAAACTAGAAAGAGAGAGGCGCTCCCTATACAGGCGAAGGCAAAGAATAACGGAGCGGCTACAGGAGGCTAATATCTCTGAAATACGTAGGGAGACACTAGTCAGAGAAATAGCAAACATCGAATTAAAACTAAAGGAATCTTACAGGAATCAAGAGAGACGGGAAGAACTAAAAGCCATAAATGAAATTGAAAGAAACCCTAAGTATTTCTTTTCCTATGCAAAATCAAAGTCGAGAACAACAACCAGTATTGGGCCCCTACTTAAACGGGATGGGTCCTACACAGATGACAGCAAGGAAATGAGTGAGTTACTTAAATCCCAGTATGACTCAGTTTTTAGCGAGCCACTAACCAGACTGAAAATCGAAAACCTAAATGAATTTTTTATGAGAGTGCCACAGAACTTGACAGACGCATGCCTTTCTGACATCACCACGACGCCAAATGACTTCGAAAAGGCAATAAATGACATGCCCATGCACTCCGCTCCAGGCCCAGACTGATGGAACTCCGTATTCATCAAGAACTGCAAGAAGCCCCTATCACATGCTTTTAACATCCTATGGAGAGGGAGCATGGACACTGGGATCGTCCCGCAGCTACTAAAAACAAAAGACATAGCCCCGCTCCACAAAGGGGGCAGTAAAGCAATAGCAAAGAACTACAGACCAATTGCGCTAACGTCCCATATCATAAAAATCTTTAAAAGGGTTCTAAGAAGCAAGATCGCCACCCATCTTGATACCCATCAATTCCACAACCCAGGACAGCATGGGTTTAGAGCAGGCCGCTCCTGTCTGTCCCAACTACTGGACCACTACGACAAGGTCCTGGATGCTCTAGAAGATAAACAGAATGCAGATGTTATATACACAGATTTTGCAAAAGCCTTTGACAAGTGTGACCATGGTGTAATAGCACACAAAATGCGTGATAAAGGAATAACAGGAAAAGTTGGTAGATGGATCTATAATTTCCTAACATGTAGAACACAAAGAGTAGTAGTCAACAGAGTAAAGTCTGAGGCAGCTACTGTGAAAAGCTCTGTTCCACAAGGCACAGTACTTGCTCCCATCCTATTCCTTATCCTCATATCAGACATTGACAGGGATATAAGCCACAGTGCTGTGTCTTCCTTTGCAGATGACACCCGAATCTGTATGACAGTGTCCAACGTTGAAGACACTGCAAGACTCCAAGCAGACATAAACCAAATCTTTAAATGGGCTGCAGAAAACAATATGAAGTTCAATGATGAGAAATTTCAATTACTCAGATACGGAAAACGTGAAGAAATTAAAATCTCATCGGAGTACAAAACTAATTCCAACCACACAATAGAGCGAAAAACTAATGTCAAAGACCTGGGAGTGATCATGTCAGAGGATCTCACCTTCAAGGACCATAACAAAGTAGCAATTGCATCTGCTCGAAAAATGACAGAATGGATAATGAGAACCTTCAAAACCAGGGATGCCAAGCCCATGTTGACACTTTACAGATCGCTTATTCTATCTAGGCTGGAATATTGCTGCACACTAACTGCACCTTTCAAGGCGGGTGAAATTGCTGACCTTGAAAATGTGCAGAGAACCTTCACCGCACGCATAAGTGCGATAAACCACCTCAACTACTGGGAACGCTTGAAGTTCCTAAACCTGTACTCCCTAGAACGCAGGTGGGAGAGATACATTATTATATACACATGGAAAATTCTCGAGGGATTAGTACCAAACTTGCACACGAAAATCACTCCCTACGAAAGCAAAAGACTCGGCAGGCGATGTAACATCTCCCCAATGAAGAGCAGGGGTGCCACTAGCACGTTGAGGGACAACACAATAAGTGTCAGGGGCCCAAGATTGTTCAACTGCCTCCCAGCATACATCAGGGGGATTACCAACAAACCCCTGGCTGTCTTCAAGCAGGCACTGGACAGGCACCTAAAGTCGGTACCTGACCAGCCAGGCTGTGGTTCGTACGTTGGACTGCGTGCGGCCAGCAGTAACAGCCTGGTTGATCAGGCTTTTGTCCAACATGAGGCCTGGTCACAGACCGGGCCGCGGGGGCGTTGACCCCTGGAATTCTCTCCAGGTAGACTCCAGGTAATTATTGCAACACTCTTTAACAAATCCATCGAATCCTCTACCTTCCCATCAATACTCAAAATAGCGAGGGTCACCCCTATACATAAAGGAGGAGATCAAACAGACCTGAATAACTACAGGCCGATATCTAACTTACCCCTTCTCTCCAAAATCTTTGAAAAATTAATTCATAGACAAATATATTCCTACCTCACCTCCAACAACGTTCTCAACCACTGTCAATTTGGATTCAGGCCTAATAAAAATACAAATGATGCCATTATACACATGTTAGAAATAATTTACACCGCTCTTGAGAAAAAAGAAATACAGTTGACCATGATCTGTTACACCTAAAATTATCACACTATGGTATAAGAGGGCACTCTCTCAACTACCTAAAATCATACCTTAGCAACAGAAACCTATATGTGTACACAAATGGAGCTAGCTCTACCGCGCAAACTATTACTGTAGGTGTCCCACAGGGAAGTGTTCTTGGCCCTCTTCTCTTTCTCATTTACATTAACGACCTACCAAATGCATCTCAACTACTCAAACCCATACTATTTGCAGATGACACTACATACGTTATCTCGCACCCAAGCCCAGACACACTAGCCAACACTGTAGTGTTGCAGAAAATATCTACCTGGATGATGACTAACAAACTTACTCTCAATATTGATCAAACCTATTTTATTCAGTTTGGGAACAGAGCTATAAACGCACCACTTAACATAATGATAAACGGGTCCCCTATCACAAAACTCACAGAGGGAAAATTCTTGGGAATCCATCTTGACAGTGGCCTCAAATTTCAGACACATATACAACAAATTTCCAAGAAAGTCTCAAAGACCGTGGGAATACTATCCAAGATACGGTACTATATTCCACAACCAGCTCTCCTTACCCTATATCACTCACTTATTTACCCCTACCTCACCTATGGAATCTGCACATGGGGCTCAACATCAATAACTCATCTCAGACCATTAATAACACAACAAAAGGCAGCAATTAGAATGATAACAAATTCACACTCCAGACAACATACTCCACCAATATTCAAAAACCTAAACTTACTCACCATACAAGACATCCATACTTTTTACTGTGCCTATTACATACATAGAACACTCTATGCAAATATTAACCCACCACTCAAACTTCTCCTTACCAATTTTAACAGGACACATGACCATAACACTAGACACAGATCACTCCTCGATGTTCCCCGTGTCCATCTAACACTATGTAAAAACTCAATGCATATAAAAGGCACGAAAATTTGGAATTCATTACCTGTCATTGCCAAAGAAACCCTGCCTGTACCCCAATTCAAAACGATGCTAAAAAACCACCTTCTCACCCAAACCTAAATGCACAATATCAAACACTCCTAACAAAGTAGAATAATCACTTAAATGTAAAAACCTGATTAATCACTTAAATGTAAAAACCTGTTATGAATAATACATACTAAGCTAACTGTTTCTATAACATTTACATTATAATGACCACGTAAACTGTAACTGCAATGCAACTAATTGTTTTAAATTGTTATCTCACTCAATTAATTCCATTGCTACAATCAATAAATTATTATGTTCAACTTATACTCAAATTTTAAAACTTAGATACACAATTATACTAATTTTATAAATTATCAACCATAACTTTTTACCATGTAGTCTAATATTAATTAATCTTAAGAATGCCCGCAATGCACAGCATATTAGGGGCTTTTGGCATGTACATCTCATTTATACCTAACTATGTATCATTGTATCATGTCTACCTAACTATGTATCATTGTACCATGTC
This sequence comes from Cherax destructor, assembly GCA_009830355.1. Lineage (NCBI taxonomy): Eukaryota > Metazoa > Arthropoda > Malacostraca > Decapoda > Parastacidae > Cherax > Cherax destructor. Next base: position 7,067 of record WNWK01047250.1, on the reverse strand, counting down.
TAAATAAACATTATTATTATTATTATTATTATTATTATTATTATTATTATTATTAGTAGGGGCCCAATACTGGATGTTGTTCTCGACTTTGTTTTGGCATAAGAAAAGAAATACAGTTCGGGCTGAGAGTTTGAGGGAAGAGGACGTGTGTACGTGTGGGAGTGAGGTCCTAGGCCTTCTATCTCGGGACTGCTTCTTTCACCCGACTGATAGACTCATCATGCAACTCATATCGTTGGATCGCAGCTGCATTATTGCTGGAACTCTTATGTGTGAGCTGTGACAAGTGATCTACCTAGTAAAATACACACTGTTGGTTTGAAGTGGCTTTAGGCCTTCCTTCACTGCCTCCTCCCCTCCTTCCTCGATTTGGAACTCAGCCATTCGCCTCTATTTACTTATGGTCTAGAGGCAGATCTTGCCTGCCCACATAAGTGGCTGGGTGCCCCTGTCAGTCCTCCTGCCGGCACTCCACGATTTCCGCCAGGACAAACTAAGATAGCCTGCAGTTACAATATTCCTGCCATACCAGTGTTTTCGTGCATTGAGAAAGCAAAGCCATCAAGCCAAAAAGCAAATCCTTACCTAGTGACTTAGTTAAGAACAATTTACGAGCATTGCAGTACCTGGTCACTCTTTGGCTACCAGAGACGGCTTTTTAAGTGGGACATTCCAGAGGTTCACCTACAAACATAGTAAGTTTGTGCTGATTTATTTGTGCACAGAGTGAAAATTCGTCTGTCATTCCAAGGCACGTGTGCTAGAAGTGTTTAGTGCTGTAGGTTTGGAGTAACTAAGTGAGCATCAATACCAACGTAGGCTGAGGTATATACGAGGAACAGAAGACTGGCCTGATGGGTGACCTTGAGATTGGCACTATAAGACTCGCATGCCACTTACACCCATATTGCTTGTGTCTGGTGAGGTGAATGTCCCTTACGCCGTGACTAGTGGTCTACCTAGTAAAACACTTCACTGCCTCCTTCCCTCCTTCCTCGATTTGGAACACAGCCATTCGCCTTTATTTACTTATGGTCTAGAGGCGGATCTTGCCTGCCCACATAAGTGCCTGAGTGCCCCTGTCAGTCCTGCCAGCATTCGACGATTTCTCACTCACGCTTTTTAAGAATGTGTCTCCTGTGTGCCGATTTGCCGATTAACCCTACTAGGCAGACTGTTCCACTCATCAACTACCCTATTTCCAAACCAATACTTTCCTATATCCTTTCTAAATCTAAACTTATCTAATTTGAATCCATTATTGCGGGTTCTCTCTTGGAGAGATATTCTCAAGACCTTATTTATATCCCCTTTGTTAATACCCATTTTCCACTTGTATACCTCGATCATGTCTCCCCTCATTCTTCGTCTTACAAGTGAATGTAATTTTAGGGTCTTCAATCTTTCTTCATACGGAAGATTTCTAATGCTATGTATTAATTTAGTCATTCTACGCTGAATGTTTTCTAACGAATTAATATCCATTCTGTAATATGGAGACCAGAACTGAGCTGCGTAATCTAGGTGAGGCCTTACTAACGATGCATAAAGCTGTAATATAACCTCTGGACTTCTGTTGCTTACACTTCTTGATATAAATCCCAGTAATCTGTTTGCCTTATTACGTACGCTTAGGTATTGCTGTCTTGGTTTAAGGTTGCTGCTTACCATAACCCCCAAGTCCTTTTTGCAATCTGTATGGCTAAGTTCTACGTTATTTAACTTATAAGTGCTTGGGTTATGGACACTCCCGAGCTTAAGAACCTTGCATTTATCTACATTGAACTGCATCTGCCACTTTTCTGACCAGGAATTGAGTCTGTCTAAATCCTCCTAAAGTTCCCTGACATCTACGTTAGAATCAGTTATCCTACCTATCTTCGTGTCATCGGCGAATTTGCTCATATCACTAATTCCCTCATCAAGGTCATTGATATATATTATAAACAACAACGGGCCTAAGACTGATCCCTGCGGAACACCACTTTTTACAGATCCCCACTCGGATTTAACCCCATTTATGCACACTCTCTGCTTCCTATTGGTGAGCCATGACTTGATCCATGACAGCACTTTTCCCCCAATGCCATGAGCTGCCACTTTCTTTAACAGTCTCTGGTGCAGTACTCTATCAAAAGCCTTACTAAAATCTAAATAAACAATATCGAATTCTTTATCGTGATCAACAGCCTCAAAAGCTTTACTAAAGGGTAATAACTTAGATAGGCAGGAACGGCCCCTCGTGAATCCATGCTGTGTATTATTAATCAAATTATGGTTATCTAAATGGCTTCTAATAATATCAGCTATAATTGACTCTAGCAATTTGCCTATAATTGAGGTCAGGCTTATTGGGCGGTAATTTGACAGTATTGACTTAATAATAATAATAATAATAAAAATAATAATAATAATAATAATAATAATAATAATAATAATACTTTGAGACATGGTATAGTGATAAATGATTGGATAGACAAGATACATAGGTATTGATGAGATGTACATGCCAAAAGCCCCTAATATGCTGTGCATTGCGGGCATTCTTAGGACTACTTAATTCTAGACTACATGGTAAAAAGTTATAGTTGATAATTTATAAAATAAGTATAATTGTGTATCTAAGTTATAAAGTTTGAATATAAGTTGGACATATCAATTAATTGTAGCAATGCAACTAATTGAGTGAGATAACAATTTAAAACAATTAATTGCATTGCAGTTACAGTTTACATGGTCATTATAATGTAAATGTTATGGAAACAGTTAGCTTAGTATGTATTATTCATAACAGGTTTTTACATTTAAGTGATTAGTAAGTTTTTTACATTTAAGTGATTATTCTATTTTGTTGGGAATGTTTGATATTGAGCATTTAGGTTTGGGTGAGAAGGTGGTTTTTTAGCATCGTTTTGAATTGGGGTACAGGCAGGGTTTCTTTGGCAATGACAGGTAATGAATTCCAAATTTTCGTGCCTTTTATATGCATTGAGTTTTTACATAGTGTTAGATGGACACGGGGAACATCGAGGAGTGATCTGTGTCTAGTGTTATGGTCATGTGTCCTGTTAAAATTGGTAAGGAGAAGTTTGAGTGGTGGGTTTATATTTGCATAGAGTGTTCTATGTATGTAATAGGCACAGTAAAAAGTATGGATGTCTTGTATGGTGAGTAAGTTTAGGTTTTTGAATATTGGTGGAGTATGTTGTCTGGAGTGTGAATGTGTTATCATTCAAACTGCTGCCTTTTGTTGTGTTATTAGTGGTCTGAGATGAGTTATTGATGTAGAGCCCCATGCGCAGATTCCATAGGTGAGGTAGGGGTAAACGAGTGAGTGGTATAGGGTAAGGAGAGCTGGTTGTGGAACATAGTACCGTATCTTGGATAGTATTCCCACGGTCTTTGAGACTTTCTTGGAAATTTGTTGTATATGTGTCTGAAATTTGAGGCCACTGTCAAGATGGATTCCTAAGAATTTTTCCTCTGTGAGTTTTGTGATAGGGGACCCGTTTATCATTATGTTAAGTGGTGCGTTTATAGCTCTGTTCCCAAACTGGATAAAATAGGTTTTACCAATATTGAGAGTAAGTTTGTTGGTCATCATCCAGGTAGATATTTTCTGCAATTCAGTATTTACAGTGTTGGCTAGTATGTCTGGGCTTGGGTGCGAGATAACGTATGTAGTGTCATCTGCAAATAGTATTTGTTTGAGTAGTTGAGATGCATTTGGTAGGTCGTTAATGTAAATGAGAAAGAGAAGTGGGCCAAGAACACTTCCCTGTGGGACACCTACTGTAATAGTTTGCGCGGTAGAGCTAGCTCCATTTGTGTACACATATTGGTTTCTGTTGCTAAAGTATGATTTTAGGTAGCTGAGGGAGTGTCCTCTTATACCATAGTGTGATAATTTTAGGTGTAACAGATCATGGTCAACTGTATCAAAAGCTTTACGTAAATCAATGAAGATTCCCACTGGGATTTCTTTTTTCTCAAGAGCGGTGTAAATTATTTCTAACATGTGTATAATGGCATCATTTGTATTTTTATTAGGCCTGAATCCAAATTGACAGTGGTTGAGTACGTTGTTGGAGGTGAGGTAGGAATATATTTGTCTATGAATTAGTTTTTCAAAGATTTTGGAGAGAAGGGGTAAGTTAGATATCGGCCTGTAGTTATTCAGGTCTGTTTGATCTCCTCCTTTATGTATGGGGGTGACCCTCGCTATTTTGAGTATTGATGGGAAGGTAGAGGATTCGATGGATTTGTTATATAGTGTTGCAATAATTGGTGAGAGAACTTGAGAGGCTTTTTTGTATATAAAAGGTGGTAAGTTATTTAGGTCACCTGCTTTGTTTTTTAATGTGTTGATTATAAGTGAAACTTCTATTGGGTTGGTCGGGGCTAGAAATAGTGTGTTCGGATAGGTGCCAGTGAGATAGTCGTTAGGTGGACTTGTCCCCTGCTTTACTCTTTACTCTTCTTCTTCATTTCTGTTTTTCCACTATATCTATTTCTGTCCTTGTCACCTAGTGCCACTGAGTTTCCAATATCCACCTTATTTTGCCTATTACTAGTTCCTCTAAAATTCATAATTTCACTGTTTTCCCCCCATAACCAATACCACTAGCTTTTTCTAGTTTAAAGCCCTAACAGCTCCCTCCACTGCAGTTGCCAGTACCCCCACCCCAGACCTAGATAAGTGAACCCCATCTCTGGCATACATGTCATTTCTGCCATAGAAGAGGTCCCAGTTGTCAATGAATGTTACTGCATTTTCCTTACAGTATTTGTCCAGCCAGCAATTGACACCAATTGCCCTAGACAACCATTCACCTCCAACTAAACCTTGGCAAAATACCACATATGACAGGGTTCCCACCCTTCTTCGTAATTCTGTCTATTGCTGACCTATAGTCATGGCTCACCAATAGGAAGCAGAGAGTGTGCATAAATGGTGTTAAATCCGAATGGGGACTTGTAACAGGTGGTGTTCCACAGGGATCAATCTTAGGCCCATTGTTATTTATAATATATATCAATGACCTTGACGAGGCAGTTCGGGCTGAGTGTTTGAGGGAAGAGGACGTGTGTGAGTGAGGTCCTAGGCCTTGTATCCCAGGACTGCCTACTTCACTCGACGGACAACTCATCATGCAACTCATATCGTTGGATCGCAGCTGCATTGTTGCTGGAACTCTTATGTGTGAGCTGTGACTAGTGATCTACCTAGTTAAACGAAAAGTGTTGGTTTGACGTGGCACAAGGCCTATCTTCACTACCCCTCGCCTGCCTCCTCCCCTCCTTCCTCTATTTAGAACTCAGCCATTCGCCTCTATTTACCTATGGTCTAGAGGCGGACCTTGCCTGCCCACACACACATACGTGCCTGAATGCCCCTGTCAGTCCTGCTGCCAGCACTCCACGATTTCTCACCCACCATTCTTAAGAATGTGTCTCCTGTGTGCATACGTGCCTGCACAAGTGTGCTAGAAGTTCTGCAAGTTTGGAGTGAGTAACTATTTGTACAAGTATTGCAGTGGTTGGTAACTCTTGAGAAGTCTGGCTCAGTGACCTTGAGAGGCACTGTATCACCTGCTTGAGACTTTCACCCATATTGACTATGTGAAGAGAGGTGAATGTGCATGCTCCGTTACCCCTGCTATTCTCCTGTATCTTCTGCCCACCGCCTTTAAAACAGCATCCAGTAAAGGCGGATTTCGCTGAACCAGTAGTGTGTGACCAGTACCAACGTAAGCCTAATGTGGCTGGCTGAGAAAGGTGGGTAGCCATAAGGCGCCAGTGTGCTGGTAGTGGTTATTATATTACGATGGAATGAGTGTTCCTGCCTTCACAGCTAGCTAAACTCTCCCTTTTTACTCTTCGAACCGTTGTGGTGGAGTAAAGGTATTAGAGCCAAGGCTAGTTCATTCTACATCCAACACCTAGCAACGCACCCACCCACCGCTGCCCGCCCCCGAGTGCCACACACTGACAACCCCCCTCCTGCCCTTTCCTCAGCAAATCAATTGCAGTGTTCTGCTTTCTCTCACCGCCTCCCTGCTACAATTTAATACATCTATAAATTGTATGTAAAGCCGGTTGATGCCTCCTGGGGCGCTATAGAACTGAAAACAAGCTTAACACCCCTGCCGCCCAGCTTTAAAAGTCCTAGTTGTAGTGGCAGCGACAGGTGGCGCTGCCATGGGCCACCTGGCTGGTGTAAACAACATCAGCTGACTCCCTACTCATAAGCATCATGGTCAAGAATGCTACTCATCTCGTCGGTGTTTCTCAGATATAGAAGAGACCTAAGGATGCTATCGTGTGGTACCGGTTCATCTAAGTACAACTGAACAAACACCCACACTTACATACAGTGACAGTGACAGGATGTTCCAGAGAGGGAACACAGAAACAAGGGGACACAACTGGAAGCTGAAGTCTCAGATGAGTCAAAGGGATGTTAGGAAGCATTTCTTCAGCCACAGAGTAGTCAGGAAGTGGAATAGTCTAGAGAAAGACATAGTGGAGGCAGGAACCATACACAGTTTTAAGACGAGGTATGATAAAGCTCATGGAGTAGGGAGAGCAGATACCCAGTAGCGGGCAGCGCAGAGGCGGGGCCAGGAGCTAAGTCTCGACCCCTGCAACCACAATTAGGTGAGTACAATTAGGTGAGTACATGTATGCATACATAGTAACGTGTGAGTTACCTAGGATGGCCCAAAGAAGTCGGACAGTGATTTATCTAATTGTCATTGCAACATAGTTTAGTTTTGTGTGTGTATGTATATGTGTATGTGTGTGTATGTATATGTATATGTATGTATGTATGTATGTATGTATGTATGTATATGTCCTTGTATGTGTATATGTATATATGTAATTTGTGGTTGGGTGTGGGGGGTTGTCTTCACCATCATTTTGCAATGTTATCATTTCAAGATTAAGTTATCATTGAATTATAATTTTTGTGATCAATATTTCCTATCGTTCTACCTCTCTTTATTCTCATCTTTGTAATTTGTGATTAGGTGTAAGACCTTGTCTGTGCAATCCATTATTGT
>WNWK01047249.1:0-14003 GCA_009830355.1 Cherax destructor | reverse complement strand
TTCCTTACAGTATTTGTCCAGCCAGCAATTGACACCAATTGCCCTTGACAACCATTCATTTCCAACTCCTCTCCTTGGCAAAATACCACATATGGCAGGGTTCCTACCCTTCTTCCTAATTATGTCTATTGCTGACCTATACCTGCTAGTCAGGTCCTCACTCCTACGTCTGGCAACATCGTTGCCTCCAACACTGAGACAGATAATAGGATTGCTCCCATTACCTCTCATGATGTCGTCCAGACGGCTAACAATATCCTCCATCCCAGCCCCAGGAAAGCAGACCCTGTGTCTCCTACTTCTATCTTTCAAGCAGAAGGCCCTATCCTTGTACCTTATCTGACTATTCCCAACAAGAACAATGTTCTTACCTTCCTTGGTGTCGTTCGTGGGATGTTCCCAGTAGTCGACTCACATCATCGGGTAACATGGAGAATTGGTTCGATGTTTCCACAACAGTTTCCTGGATCTTCGTTGATTCTACCTCTCCATCCGTCCTCTTGATCCTTAACTTTGTCCCGTGCATTCCAGCCACTGTCCAGGTTCCCCTTGGCTTGAGGACTCTCGACAGGAGGATTACTACGAATCCTCTTGTTTTCCTCAGTCAGTCGCTGTATCTCAAGCTTAGCTACCCTCAGTTCTTCCTTCAGCTGCTGGTTGAGTAGCTCAAGAGAAGACATCTTGTTCAGATTCACAGAGAGCACACAAGACACGTCTTCACAGAGAGCAGGACCCTATGTCTAGCCCTTATACAATGTCATATGGACTACGCTTGCTCTTCATGGTGCTCTGCCTTGACAAAAAAACTGAAAGATAAAATGCAAATCACACAGAACAAAATGGTAAGATTCATCCTGGACCTGGGACCAAGAGAACATGTAGGCCAGGATGAATTACAACAATTGGATTTGCTGAATATTGAAGACAGAGTAAAACAACTGAAGTTAAATCAACTTCATAAAATTGCTCACAAACAGTGTCCAGAATATCTTTCTGTCAATTTTGTCAAGGCTGGGAACCAAAGCAGTCATAGTACTAGGGGGAGAGCACAACTTTGTAGTACCCACAGTCAGTGGCCAGGCTTCAAACACCTTTTATTGTACAACAATAAAGGAATGGAACAGACTGCCTGCACATGTCAAAGCCAGTCATAGCATGAACCAGTTCAAGAAGAGAGCCAAAAGGTACCTAATGAATGTAGCGACAGAAAGGGTGGAGAAAGATTTTTTATTTTTTTTAGCTAACATACATGTAAATGTAAATAACTCTTTTTTACCTTATTGCTAGGTCCTCACTCCTTTATAGTATAATAATAAGATATTATCTCCTTCATAGTATAATAATATAGTATTAAAAATGCCCCAATGGAAATAATTAACTTTGTCTGACTTTTTTGGGTTATCCTGGAGGGTTCTCTACACATATGCTGCTATGTATGATAATCTATGTAACTGTATTTGTGTATACCTGAATAAACTTACTTAGGGTAGGGCATGGCGCCCGCTGGCCACTAACCCCATACATGTGTGAGTTAGGTTTGCTTTGATAGCGCAGCCTGCCGGCTCCTGATGTATCTTTATTAGGATGCACATGCTGAGAAAATGTGGTTGTGTTTGTCTAGTGTTTGTATATATTGTTAGAAGTAATAAATGTATATTTTCCTAACGAGGAATTTTGCCTGAACTCCCTAATAACCGAATCATTGAAGCAGTGAACGATGGTTTAGCACTTTCTGTTTTGATTAGGGTAGACCTGGGAGGCTCATTTTTTACATGATGTTTGTGTAACTTTTACCTTTGCTCCTAGACAAGACCCCAGGCGCACCATTTTCTGCGTAACAGGTGCCATACAACATTGTTCAGTTAGTTAGTTTGATATCTTTATTATGCACCCCATACCCATCCTGTGGGCGGTAGTCAAAAGATTACAGAGGTACATAATGGGTCCAGGGACTGGACCCCAAAGTTTTCTTAGCTGAGCAAGTTACAAAGGTAATGAACTCAGGTAGATCTGGTCACAATCATGACAAGTTACAAAGGTATTTACAGATTACAGAGGTACATAATGGGTCCAGAGACTGGGCCCCAAATTTTTGATAGCTGGACAAGGTACAAAGGTAATGAACTCACAAGTTTCAAAGGTAATGAATCATGTAAGTAAGTAAATTTACTTATGTTTAAACATGGTTACAATCATGAACAAATTATAAAGTAATGAGCAATTCAGTAGTCTACACTTGGTCACAACTGTAATGAGTTATTGGTGCAAAGATTAATTGTTGGATCACACACACACACACACCGCGTGCGCGAGTCACAACTTTAGTGCTCCGCGTATATAAGTGTTTTTGGGGGCTACCCAAGGGTACTGCAGGGGTCATCAAGTGTGTCAGGGTAGTGAACAACCCATGAAGCGATTTACGAGTTGCCCTGAGCCACATAAGTGTGGGGAGAGCCACAATTTTATAAGTGAACTAGAAAGTAATATCTGGTGAAGTGGTCAGTGGTCAGGCTTAGTGTGCTCCAGGCGACGTTGCCGCGTGTGTCACCCAAGATAATAAAGTGAAATAAATATGTGACAAGTGAAAGAAATACAGTGAATAGGTTATATCATATATCGACAAGAAACGAAAGTGGATATACACCAGGACATCGCACCGAGTTGGACAATCTACAGGCTGTACAAGCTGCATCGCAAGTATCTCACCTATGCGTGGTTTTCGGGGGGTCGGGTGTGAGTTCCAATTACCTAACCGCCAAGCTGTTTGTGAATGGTCAACTCTCATAGTAAGATAAGGAATAGGATATCAAGTACTCAGTAACAAGTAGCAATTGGTAATTTCTAGTAGAAAAGGGCGAGCAGACAGGTGAAGCATAGAATACATTAACTGGTAGATCAGGTGTGAGTCAGGTCAGGCCAGGTAGTGGAGCACTGTAGAGACGTGTTACTCGCAGACCCCACATACACACTCATACACCATAACACACAATTTCACCACTACTTTTCACACAATTAACCCACACACACACACACACACACACAGCTAACACACACACACACACACACATACAGGCCCACACACACTCTTTCCCCCTGCTTCCTCCCCCCACCTCTCCCCCACTCCCTTCCCTGAACCCCCCTCTCTCCCCCTCCTTCTTCTCCCCCTCTCCCTCTCCCATTCTCTCTCCACCTCTGCTTCTCCCTCCTCCACTCTCTCCTCATATTCCCCCCTCTTTCCCCTCCCAACCTCTCTTCCATTTCCCCACTGTCTCCAGTTTCTCCTCTCCCTCCCTCCACCCCCACACAAACACTCAGGCAATCACACCACAAAACAAACACACAGAAATACATAGTTTTTCACTCTGTGGCATCTTAAAAAAAAATGGGGTTCCAGAGAGCAGGACGGAAAACTAAGGGACTGGAGGATGAGTCTGCGAAGGAAGATTGGGCAGCAGAGCTCATGAAAAGGGAACATGAGTGGGGAAGGAAGCTAGAGGAGCTTAGCATGAAAATGGAGGAGAGGATAGCTGCAGAAAGCAGGAAGTGGGAGAAGCAAGTCACAACAGCAGAGGCTAAGATGCAGAGATTAGAAGAGGAACTGAAAAATTTGAAACAGCCTAAAGAACTAAAAAGCAATGTAGACATGGTATAAGAAACTGCTACCTCAGTCACAAATAAGGGGACTATAGAGAACGGAGTGAAACTGTATGCAGAGGCCCTATCAGACCATCATGGAGCCCGAGAAAAAGAGAGGATCACATCAGGAACAATCGAAGGGAGTGTAGAAAAAGGGAGAGCTAAGCTATATGTAGAAGCTCTAACAGACCACAGCAGTGCACAGGGAAAGTTAAGAAGGGATAACGACAGGCCACTGGGCCAAGGGATAACAGACAGTGAAGAGATTGAAGAAAGGAAAGCTGCAATGGAGGCAACTAAATCGAATCAGGGGTTACATAGGGATAGGCAGTGGGAGAATGAAAGAGAGAGATCAGTCTTTGTTTATGGGCTCCAGGAAGCTCAAGGGGAAACCTACGAAGCAAGACAAGGGGAGAAAAAAGCGATTGAAAGCATCATCAAAGCAATAGGAGATGACATGACCCAGCTGGCAAATTTTCTGAGAATAGGGGGGTTTGCAAGAGGAAGAATCCGGCCAGTCAAAGTGATTTTCAAGGCAGAATTGACTCGAAAAAGGATCCTGCAGGAGAAAGCAAGACAAAGGGATATGTCAGAGTACCGGAGGGTGTATCTCGACCGCGACAGAACATGAGAAGAAAGACAGAAACTGAAAGAGAGGGTACAAAGACAAAAGGAGGAAAGAGAGATGGAGAGGATAACCCAGACTCAGCGGGAAGCTCAAATACAATCACCTTCAGATGTCCCACAACATGGACAAACCCAATGCAACCAAACATTCTAACCCAAAACACACATGCTATACCCAATGCTCCCACCCAAATCATTACAAACTCCACCTTCACACCAACCACCCATAGTTCCTCATCAGGTTTCCCACTTTCCCAACCCCAACGTACCCCGCAGACTACGGTTTTAGAAAAGAAGTTGAAGGTTTGGTATACAAATGCAGATGGAATAACAAATAAATGTGAGAAGTGGCATGAAAGAATAAAGGAGACATCCCCAGACATAATAGCACTCACAGAAACGAAACTCACCATGATGATAACAGATGCAATCTTTCCACCTGGATATCAAACCCTCAGGAAAGAAAGAGGGAGAAGAGGGGGAGGAGGAGTTGCACTGCTCATTAAGAACCGGTGGGGATTTGAGGAAGTGGAAGGAATGGATGAAATGGGCGAAAGGGACTACATAGTAGGAACAATCCAGTCTGAGGGCCATAAGGTGGTAATTGCTGTAATGTACAACCCGCCACAGAACTGCAGGAGGCCAAGATAAGAATACGACGAGAGCAACAGAGCAATGGTAGACACACTAGCCGAGGTGGCCAGAAGAGCTCACATGGGGAGAGCAAAGTTAATAGTTATGGGTGATTTCAATAACAAGGAGATTGATTGGGAAAACCTGGAGCCCCATGTGGGTCCAGAATCATGGAGAGCCAAGATGATGGATGTGGTACTGGAAAACCTCATTCATCAACATGTTAGAGACATTACCAGAGAGAGAGGTGAGGATGATCCAGCAAGACTGGACCTAGTATTCACCTTGTGTAGTTTGGACATCGAGGATATCACGTATGAAAGGCCCTTTGGAGCTAGTGATCATTTGGTTCTGTGTTTTGATTATATAGTTGAGCTACAAGTGGAGAAGGGAGCAGGAATAGGAAGGAAAAAACGAAACTACAAAAGGGGGGACTACACAGGCATGAGGAACTTCCTACAAGACGTTCAGTGGGAGAGAGAATTGGCAGGAAAACCAGTAAAAGAAATGATAGAATATGTGACAACCAAATGCAAAGAGGCAGAGGAGAGGTTTGTTCCCAAGGGAAACAGAAGTAATGGGAAAACCAGAACGAATCCTTGGTTCACCCAAAAGTGTAGGGAGGCAAAAACTAAGTGCACTAGAGAATGGAAAAAGTACAGAAGACAAAGGACCCAGGAAAATATAGAGATTAGCCGAAGAGCCAGAAACGAATATGCACAGGTAAGAAGGGAGGATCAGCAACAATACGAAAATAACATAGCATCAAAAGTCAAGTCTGACCTGAAGCTGTTGTATAGCCACATCAGGAGGAAAACAACAATCAAGGACCAGGTAATCAGGCTGAGGAAGGAAGATGGGGAGTTCACAAGAAACGACCAAGAGGTATGTGAGGAGCTCAACATGAGATTTAAAGAAGTATTTACAGAGGAGACAGGAAGGACTCCAGGAATTCAGAATAGGGAGGTATACCAACAAGTACTGGATGAAATACACACAACCGAGGAGGAGGTGAAGAAGCTGCTATGTGAACTCGATACCTCAAAAGCGGTGGGACCTGACAACATTTCTCCGTGGGTCCTTAGAGAGTAAGCAGAGATGTTGAGTGTGCCACTAAAAAAATATTTTAACACATCCATTGAAACTGGGCAACTACCTGAGGTGTGGAAGATGGCAAATGTAGTCCCAATTTTTAAGAAAGGAGAAAGACACGAGGCATTAAACTACAGACCTGTGTCAATGACGTGTATAGTATGCAAAGTCATGGAGAAGATCATCAGGAGGAGAGTGGTGGAGCACCTAGAAAGACACAAGCTTATAAACGACAACCAGCACGGTTTCAGGGAAGGAAAATCCTGTATCACAAACCTACTGGAGTTTTATGACAAGGTAACAGAAGTAAGACACGAGAGAGGGGTGGATAGACTGCATTTTCTTGGACTGCAAGAAGGCGTTCGACACAGTTCCTCACAAGAGGTTAATGCAAAAGCTAGAGGATCAGGCACACGTAACAGGAAAGGCACTGCAATGGATCAGAGAATATCTGACAGGGAGGCAACAACGAGACATGGTACGTGACGAGGTGTCAGAGTGGGCACCTGTGACGAGTGGGGTTCCACAGGGGTTTCTCCTAGGACCTGTGCTGTTTTTGGTATATGTGAATGGCATAACGGAAGGAATAGACTCAGAAATGTCCCTGTTTGCAGATGATGTGAAGTTAATGAGAAGAATTAAATCAGTCGAGGATCAGGTAGGACTACAAGAGACCTGGACAGGCTAAAGCCTGGTCCAGTAACTGGCTCCTTGAATTTAACCCTGCCAAATGTAAAGTCATGAAGATCGGGGAAGGGCAAAGAAGAAAGCAGACAGAGTATAGTCTAGGTGGCCAAAGACTGCAAACCTCACTCAAGGAAAAAAAATCTTGGGGTGAGTATAATACCGAGCACATCTCCTGAGGCACACATTAATCAGATAACTGCTGCAGCATACGGGCGGCTGGCAAACCTAAGAATAGCGTTCCAATACCTGACTAAGGAATCATTCAAGACTCTGTACACCATATACGTCAGGCCCATACTGGAGTATGCAGCACCAGTTTGGAACCCATACCTGGTCAAGCACGTCATGAAATTGGAGAAAAATCCAAAGGTTTGCAACAAGACTAGTCCCAGAGCTAAGGAAGTGTCCTACGAAGAAAGGAAATCGGCCTAACGACACTAGAGGATAAGAGGGTTAGGGAGACATGATAACGACATATAAAAAACTGTGAGGAATAAATAAGGTGGACAGAGACAGGATGTTCCAGAGAGGGGACACAGAAACAAGGGGTCACAATTGGAAGTTGAAGACTCCTATGAGTCAAAGAGATGTTAGGAAGTATTTCTTCAGTCATAGAGTTGTCAGGAAGTGGAATAGCCTAGAAAGTGACGTAGTGGAGGCAGGAACCATACATAGTTTTAAGACTAGGTTTGATAAAGCTCATGGAGCAGGGAGAGAGAGGACCTAGTAGCAATCAGTGAAGAGGCGGGGCTAGGAGCTATGACTCGACCCCTGCAACCACAAATAGGTTAGTACAGAGTTGTCAGGAAGTGGAATAGTCTGGGAAGTGATGTAGTGGAGGCAGGATACATACATAGCTTTAAGGAGAGGTATGATAAAGCTCATGGAGCGGGTAGAGTGACCGAGTAGCGGCCAGTGAAGGGCGGGGCCAGGAGCTGTGACTCGACCCCTGCAACCACAACTAGGTGAGTACACACACACACATTGTTCATCGTTGCTACATGTCAGTGTATTAGCGTCATCAACACCATCGTTGCTACATGTCAGTGTATTAGTGTCATCAACACCATCGTTGCTACATGTCAGTGTATTAGCGTCATCAACACCATCGTTGCTACATGCCAGTGTATTAGTGTCATCAACACCATCGTTGCTACATGTCAGTGTATTAGTGTCATCAACACCATCGTTGCTACATGTCAGTGTATTAGTGTCATCAACACCATCGTTGCTACATGTCAGTGTTTTGGGGTGTCATCAACACCCCCCGTTGCTAATCCCCATGTATTAGCGTCATCAACACCATCGTTGCTGCATGTCGGTATTATGTCATCAACACCATCGTTGCTACATGTCAGTGTATTAGTGTCATCAACACCGTCGTTGCTACATGTCAGTGTATTAGCGTCATAAAAACCCATCGTTGCTCATGTCGGGGGTATTGGTCCCCATCAACACCATCGTTGACATGTCAGTGTATTAGCGTCATCAACACCATCGTTGCTACATTCAGTGTATTAGTGTCATCAACACCATCGTTGCTACATGTCAGTGTATTAGTTTTCATCAACACCACCGTTGCTACATGTCAGTGTATTAGTGTCATCAACACCATCGTTGCTACATGTCAGTGTATTAGTTTTCATCAACACCGTCGTTGCTACATGTCAGTGTATTAGGTCATCAACACCATCGTTGCTGCATGTGGTGTATTAGTGTCATCAACACCATCGTTGCTATTTTCCCCAGTGTATTAGTGTCATCAACACCATCGTTGCTAAAATGTCAGTGTATTAGTGTCATCAACACCATCGTTGCTACATGTCAGTGTATTAGTGTCATCCCATCGCTCACAAACTAACCAATATTTGGGTTTTTTTAAATTTAATCTTTCTTCAGTCTACATTGCAAACTTTTTTTCATTAGAAGTTGTATATTTAGTGAAAAAAGAAATAAAAGTTTATCCTGTAATCCATTTACTGAGCATTTTTTTCCTCTCACTCATTTATACGAGCATGTTATTCCTGTCACCCATTTCTAAAAGCATGTTAACATGTTATTCCTGCCACTCATTTATTTACGTCACGGGGGCGCTTTTTTGCTCAGAACTACTAAACACCTCAAAGATGTAGTGGAAGTTTTGGTGGTAAAGACTGAAAACCAAAACCTTATCATTGTGGTGGTAAAAAAACCTCCAGATGCAACTTCCAGCAATTACAGGAACAGCTTTTGAAAATTGACCACTGTCTTATAAATCTCCCAACTCCTCCCCCAAAACATTTTTATACTGGGCGATTTCAGCTTGATCACCAAAAAAGGGGGAATTTTAGCAAATAATATTTTAGCAGAATCACCCCAGGGGGCAGCGCAGATGAAAATTCACACACACGAACTATTAAATCTCTGCTCCAAATTCCCCTTTTTAAACCGCAAATATTAGAGCCTACAAGACTAGAAAAAAATGCGGGGCCTAATCTTCAATAACAACGACGATCTGATAGGGGAAAAAAAACCACCAAAGACAATACCTCAGATCACAAAAAAAAGAGGTACACAAATGTATGCACAGGGTTCCTGACCAGTAAAATGTGATCAGTCATGAGGGTGTCTTCACAAAATTCAATTTCAATAACAAAAACATACAATGGGAACAAGTAACCCCATCCCCTAAATGCAACAAGCTGGGAAGATCCCCTAAACAACACAGATCCGAACCTTTCCCAAAAAAAATAAACTCTGTGGTTCTTGAGATCTCCCCCAAGGGACATTCCATTAAGACAAAGAAAGAAAAATGAAAAAATAGAAAGAGAAAACGCTCCCTATACAGAATAAGGCGAAGAGTCACAGAGCTGCTGAGGGGCCAATATATCGGAAATACGAAGAGGGGACTGGTCAATGAAATTGCAAATATCGAACTTAAGCTGAAGGAATCTTACAGGAGACAAGAATCGCAGGAAAAACTGAAAGCCATAAAAAAAATTAAAAAAAAAAACCTACCCCTTTCCAAAAAAAAGGAAAAAAAAAACATCCAGTTTGGGCCCCCCGCTTAGGCGGGGTGGGACCTACACAGATGACAGCCAAGAGGGAAGCCCTGTAAATAATCTGAGATCACTGAAGAGCTTGGGCTAGTGATCACAAATATTACTTTTAATATTACCTGGGGGGTACCAGAATGGGGGTAAAAAGGTAAAAGTCCCCAATTTTCGTTTTTGCGTTATATTGGACTTAGGGAACACCTGTCTAATCTCGATTGGGGTAATCTAACTAATGAGATTATTGACTTTTATCATCCATTGATGGGATCTGCATTTATGATTTTTTTCTTAATAACGACACCGTGCTCAGAGCATTTCCCCCGAGAGAAATTAGGTAAAAAAATAACGATCCCAAATGGGTTTAAAAAGAGGCAAAACGCCCATTGGGGGGGAAAAAATTTATAAGCGATAAAAAAAGGAGGGTTAACCTTTTTTTGACCAATATGTTCAGTTAAAAAAAAAGAAAAAAAGGGGTTAGAAAGGCTAAAAGTTACTATGAGATTAAGGTTGCTAATGAACCCCAAAAACTAACCAAAAAGGGGTTTTTTCAAGTGTATAGGACGAAGGTGAGGGAAAAAGTAGGACCTCTGAAAATTGGGAATGGACAGCTGACGGATAACGAACGGGGAAAAGTGTTCTCTATTTCATAACTATTTCTTGTCAGTCTTTACACAAGAAGACGTAAATGGGTTCCCCAAAATTAAAAATTTTTCAGTTCAAAAAAATTAAGGGTTTTAAATAATATTCCCCCCACGAGGGACATGGTTATAAAAAAAGATAGATAAACTGAAGCAAAATAAGTCCCCGGGACCCGACGGGGTTGTTTTCCAGGGTCCCAAAAAATGCAAGATGGAATTTTGTCAGCCATTAACAGGGTGTTTAATACGTCCATCCTAACTGGTTTTGTGCCAGAGATGTGGAAGAAGCTAATGTAGTTCCTATTTAAAAAAAAATAAGCCCCCTTCCATCAAATTCCCCCCTAATAAGCCTACTTTTTGGTAGGCAAATTATTAGAATCGATTACAGCTGATATTATTAGAAGTCACCTCAATGAGCATAATTTAATTAATAAATCTCAGCATGAGTTCACGAGAGGTCGTTCCTGCCAGACAAATTTACTGACGTTCTTCAATGGAACATTTGAGGCAGTAGACAGTGATAAAGAATATGATATTGTTTATTTGGATTTAAGAAGGCCTTAAAACCCACAGGAGACTTTAAAAAAAAGGGGAAATCTCATGGTATGGGGGGGAAAAGTTCTAGCATGGACAGAGGCATGGTTTTTCCAAAAGAAAACAGAGCGTTTCCATTAATGGGTCAAACTGAAGGGGGCCCTTTGGGGCACTAGTGGTGTTCCACAAGGACACATTTACATTAATAAAATTGATGAAGGAATTACAAGTGCCATGAGCAAATTTGCTGATGATACAAAAATAGGCCGAAAGATTCTTTCCCCGAGGGGGATACCAGTGAACCCCGGGGGGATTTGGACAAATTAATGTCTTGGTCTGAAGGGTGGCAGATGAAGTTAAAAAGTGGACAAGGGGAAATTCTAGTCCATGGTAATGAAAATATCCCCCCCAAGCTATAAACTAGGTGAAGTAGAGTTTTATCATGAAAATTAGAAAATATGCAACACTTGGGAATCTTTATTGAAAAAAAAGTTTAAAGGGGGTTTTTTATCATCCATACGATTTTTTCTTTTTTATGGATAAAATTTTGTCATATTTTAATTTATCAACTTGTCGGTTTTCTGAACCATTCATCTACAGAACTTGATCATACAGAATGAAAAGACTTGGGAGTCATGGTGAGCAGAAATCTAAAGCCAAGACAACAGTGCCTAAGTGGGGGAATAAGGCTAACAGATTCCCGGGTTTATTTCAAGAAGTATAAGCAACAGAAGTCCTAAAGTTATTTTCAGCTCTATACATCATTAGTGAGACCTCTTTTGGGGTTATGCAGCTCATTTTTTGGCTTACTACGGGGGTGGAAAAGATTCATTGGAGAACATACAGAGAAGAATGAAAAAAAAGATTTACAGTATAAGAAATCCCCCCTATGAAGATATTTTTTGAGCGTTGAATCTCCCCCTCTGGAGAGACGTAGAATGAGGGGGATATCATCGAGGTGTACAAGTGGATGATGGGCATAAACAAAGGAGATATTAATAAAATACTGAGGATATCGCCCCAATAAGAACCAGAAATAATGGATTTAATATAGATAAATTTAGATTTAGAAAGGACATAGGAAAAAATTTTGGGTTTTTTGAACAAAGTTGTGGTTGCTGGAACAGTCGCCCCAAAAACCCCTTTCCCAAAAGGTTGTAGGTTCAGTCTTTTTTCCTGAGATTAGTGTTTGTGAATATTTCGACTGTTCGACTAATTCTAAACAAACACACACACACACACACACGAATCGTTCAAGACTGTGCACCATAACGTCAGGCCCATACTGGAGTAGCAGCACCTTTGGAACCCCCCACCTGGTCAAGCAAGAAAATTTGAGAAGTGCAAAGGTTTGCAAAAAGACTAGTCCCAAGGGGGGAATTGTCGTACGAAGAAAGGGGTTTAAATTTAAAGGGGAAAACGGCCTGACGAAAATTAGAGGGGGGGGAGGGTTGGGGGGGACATGATAACGACATAAAAAAACTGCGAGGAATAGATAAGGTGGACAGAAAAGATGTTCCAGAGGGGGACACAGAAACAAGGGGTCACAATTGGAAGTTGAAGACTTATGAGTAAAAAAGGGGTGTTAGGAAGATTTCTTTTAGTCATAATTTTAGGAAGTGGAATAGTCTAAAAATGACGTAGTGGAGGCGGAAAACCCTACATTTTTTTAAGACGAGGTTTGAAAGGCCCTTTGGGGCAGGGAGAGAGGACCTAGTAGCAATCAGTGAAGAAGCGGGGCTGGAAACAATGAGTCGACCCCTGCAACCACAAATAGGTGAGTAAAGGGGGTGATTACATATTTTCCCCTCACTGTCTTGCCAGAGGCTAACTGATACTACAATTAAAAAAAGGGGAAAATATCCCCATCTCTTCTTTAGAGTGCATGCATGTACTTTTCACCTCCAGGACTCAAGTCCGACTACCTAATTTCACTGAATCCCTTCATAAATGTTCCTTTTTTTCACATTCCAACATCGTATCAAGTCAAAAAAACCACTTGCCTCCACCCCTATCTAACACGTTCAATGCTTTTTTGGGGTGTCTTGGCCCCCCTCGCTAAGAGTTCTTGATGATTACACTGCGCATGGGTGATATATGGGGGGGGGAGCTAGTTTTGGGCCCTTTGGGTTTCACCGCTGTGGATTCTTTCTGTTAACACAGCAGCTGGGCCACTGCCCGCTCTACAGTGTTACAAAAGGTTCGGGTTGGAGAGAATACTGGTAAAAATATTTCAGATATAAGCTAATAAATACTATGAACACTAATATACTATGCCTATAATATTTGGAATAAATACGTAATAACCATTGGAAAATGCCTATCACTATTGAAATAAAAAGTGTATATTTTCACATGAATAAACGCATTTTCATAAAATTAAGCATCAAATCAACAATTTCCTGGTTAGGTAAAGGAATATATGTGCAACTAATATGACATATTATGGCAACGTTTCGCTCTCCAGACCTTTGTCAAGTTGTAATAAACAATACTGGGACACAAATGATATATATATAGGTAAACATCGAGGTGGAACAGCCTAAGTCTTCGTTTCTCAACCTTTTAACCCTTGCGAAACACTTCAAACAATTTTCATGTCTTCATAAAAATTATTATATATCATTATTATTATGTTTCATACTCTTATTTAAACTTAAAGTTCATAAGGAAAATATAATATACTTTTTCCGATATCTGGTTTATGCAAAAATTATATTTTTCTCAATTTTATTGACAGTACAAAGAAAAAAAATCGAATAAAATTTCTTGTTCAATAGACCTCATGCGGACAAAAAAATATTAACCATATCTGTAAACCAAAAAAAAATAAACATGAATAACCAATATCATTTATAACACATATAAACAGAACGAAAACCCATAACTACTACAGTAACTTAATAGTTTATGTGACTGACAGACCGTGTACGCGTCCTGTACTCGTAAGTCACTTGATGATACAAGAATCCGTCCCCACAGCTCCTGTCCACCCCACCACTTAAGGCAGTTCACACTAGTGCCGTATAGACCAGCCAAAAATTCCTATGAAATTTTTTTTTTTAAAAAGATAAAACAGAATTGAAACTTTTTTTAAGCCCCGGGGAAATTTTCCAGGGAA
>WNWK01047248.1:10000-14003 GCA_009830355.1 Cherax destructor | reverse complement strand
ACGCTGTGCAGCTGGTGGTTGGTATGCTAGTGCAGCTGGTGGTTGGTATGCTAGTGCAGCTGGTGGTTGGTACGCTAGTGCAGCTGGTGGTTGGTACGCTGGTGCAGCTGGTGGTTGGTACGCTGTGCAGCTGGTGGTTGGTAGCGCCTGGTGCAGCTGGTGGTGTGGTACGCTGTGCAGCTGGTGGTTGGTACGCTGGTGCAGCTGGTGGTTGCTATGCGCTGTTGGTGCAGCTGGTGGTTGGTACGCTGGTGCAGCTGGTGGTTGGTACGCTGGGCAGCTGGTGGTTGGTACGCTGTGCAGCTGGTGGTTGGTACGCTGGTGCAGCTGGTGGTTGGTACGCTGGTGCAGCTGGTGGTTGGTACGCTAGTGCAGCTGGTGGTTGGTATGCTAGTGCAGCTGGTGGTTGGTACGCTGGTGCAGCTGGTGGTTGGTACGCTGTGCAGCTGGTGGTTGGTACGCTGGTGCAGCTGGTGGTTGACGCTGTGCAGCTGGTGGTTTACGCTGGTGCAGCTGGTGGTTAGTACGCTGGTGCAGCTGGTGGTTGGTACGCTGGTGCAGCTGGTGGTTGGTATGCTAGTGCAGCTGGTGGTTGGTATGCTAGTGCAGCTGGTGGTTGGTATGCTAGTGCAGCTGGTGGTTGGTACGCTAGTGCAGCTGGTGGTTGGTACGCTAGTGCAGCTGGTGGTTGGTACGCTAGTGCAGCTGGTGGTTGGTAGCTAGTGCGCTGGTGGTTGGTCGCTGGTGCGCTGGTGGTTGGTACGCTGGTGCAGCTGGTGGTTGGTATAGCTGTGAGCTGGTTGGTACGCTGGTGCAGCTGGTGGTTGGACGCTAGTGCAGCTGGTGGTTTCGCTGGTGCAGCTGGTGGTTGGTAGCTGTGCAGCTGGTGGTTGGTATGCTAGTGCAGCTGGTGGTTGGTACGCTGGTGCAGCTGGTGGTTGGTACGCTAGTGCAGCTGGTGGTTGGTACGCTGGTGCAGCTGGTGGTTGGTACGCTGGTGCAGCTGGTGGTTGGTATGCTAGTGCAGCTGGTGGTTGGTACGCTGGTGCAGCTGGTGGTTGGTACGCTGGTGCAGCTGGTGGTTGGTACGCTGGTGCAGCTGGTGGTTGGTACGCTGGTGCAGCTGGTGGTTGGTACGCTGGTGCAGCTGGTGGTTGGTACGCTGGTGCAGCTGGTGGTTGGTACGCTGGTGCAGCTGGTGGTTGGTACGCTGGTGCAGCTGGTGGTTGGTACGCTGGTGCAGCTGGTGGTTGGTACGCTGGTGCAGCTGGTGGTTGGTACGCTGGTGCAGCTGGTGGTTGGTACGCTGGTGCAGCTGGTGGTTGGTACGCTGGTGCAGCTGGTGGTTGATCGCTGGTGATGACGCTGGTGCAGCTGGTGGTTGGTACGCTTGTGCAGCTGGTGGTTGGTACGCTGGTGCAGCTGGTGGTTGGTACGCTTGTGCAGCTGGTGGTTGGTACGCTGGTGCAGCTGGTGGTTGGTACGCTAGGGCAGCTGGTGGTTGGTACGCTAGTGCAGCTGGTGGTTGGTACTGGTCGCTGGTGGTTGGTACGCTGTGCAGCTGGTGGTTGGTACGCTGGTGCAGCTGGTGGTTGGTACGCTGGTGCAGCTGGTGGTTGGTATGCCGCTGGTGCAGCTGGTGGTTGGTAGCTACGCAGCTGGTGGTTGGTACGCTGGTGCAGCTGGTGGTTGGTACGCTGGTGCAGCTGGTGGTTGGTACGCTAGTGCAGCTGGTGGTTGGTATGCTAGTGCAGCTGGTGGTTGGTATGCTAGTGCAGCTGGTGGTTGGTATGCTAGTGCAGCTGGTGGTTGGTACGCTAGTGCAGCTGGTGGTTGGTACGCTGGTGCAGCTGGTGGTTGGTACGCTGGTGCAGCTGGTGGTTGGTACGCTGGTGCAGCTGGTGGTTGGTACGCTGGTGCAGCTGGTGGTTGGTACGCTGGTGCAGCTGGGGTTGGTACGCTGGTCAGCTGGTTTGTGCTGGTGCAGCTGGTGGTTGGTACGCTAGTGCAACAAAGAGATTCTGAATGTTTCAATTTTCAACGTCACACATATGCAAGTACATCTGCCCCAAGGCCGGGCTCCGGGAGTTGAAGAACTCTCGGAACTCATCAAAGGTATATCAAAGGTAAAGATGGTGTTAAGCTACTGAGTGTAAATGACTGACTGACGTGCAAACTAACCCACATTTGTTTGATTTTTTCGGTCGCACCTGAATATTATACCCAATTACTTGGAGGGTGTTCCGGGGGGTCAACGCCCCCCGCGGCTCCGTCCATGATCAGGCCTCAGTGGATCAGGGCCTGATCAACCAGGCTGTTACTACGTGGGTCCTGAAAAAAAACTGGTAAACATTGCATTTGATTCCATTAGAAGTCTACTGGGACCTCGTGTGTTTGTAAACGAGGATGATTTACATATTTGTTTTAAATAACTGAAGTATATTGTAACATATCTATGATGTGTTGAATAATGGTATATCGAGAAGTTGATGATTAACACATGTGCAACAGTTGGGTATCTACACATGTGCAACAGTTGGGTATCTACACATGTGCAACAGTTGGGTATCTACACATGTACAACAGTTGGGTATCTACACATGTGCAACAGTTGGGTATCTACACATGTACAACAGTTGGGTATCTACACATGTGCAACAGTTGGGTATCTACACATGTAGTTGGTGCAGCAGTTGGTATCTTTGTTGTTGAAACGTTTCGCTCACACAGTAGACTTCTTCAGTCAAATACAGAGGCAGCAGGTGTGATAGTGAAATGAAGATGATGTAATCAGTGTATCAGCCTTGGAGATAAGAGGTGGTCAGTCTCTCAGCCTGGAGAAGAGTTCAGCTGAGGGACTGACCACCTCTTATCTCCAAGAATGATGGACTGATTACATCAATTTCATATCACTACTACACCGACTGAAGAAGTCTACTGTGTGGGCGAAACGTCTCAAAAACAAAGATACCCAACTGTTGCACATGTGTCATCAACTGTAATATAGTTTGTGTTGTTGATGATAGTGTTGTGTGAGAGTTTGTGTTGCTGGATGTAATGAGTGGTGTTGCGAGCATCAAAAGGACTGGTGTTGTTCCCATCAGCGGAGAACCGGAATTAATTCTCTATCTGGAAGATGGAAAGAGGATTTTTTTTATGCTGAAGATGGCAAATGTGTTTTTTTATGAGTGGGTAAATGAGTGTGTGTGTGTGTGTGTGTGTGTGTGTGTGTGTGTGTGTGTGTGTGTGTGTGTGTGTGTGTGTGTGTGTGTTGAGAGTCCTGGTCTGAGACCTCAGTCTGGTAATTGGTCATCAGTCTTTAATGTTCGTGTGTTTAAAACACTATTGTCTCACTTTTCTCTGTCTCTGTCTGTCTGTCTGTCTGTCTGTCTGTCTGTCTGTCTGTCTGCTGTCTCTCTCTCTCTCTCTCTCTCTCTCTCTCTCTCTCTCTCTCTCTCTCTCTCTCTCTCTCTCTCTCTCTCTCTCTCTCTCTCTCTTTCTCCCTCTCACTTTTCTCTCTCCTCCCTCCTGAGTTTCTACTCTTCCTCGCTAGCACGCCTTCTTTTCCCTTTCGTGTTTTCGTCCTCCCATCTTCGTTGTTTAACATTCTTCCTTCACCTACCATCACCTTCTATTCTACAGTAGTCTGCGTATTAATTGGGACAGTGATGAAATAAGACATTTATTTGGAAAATTAATGTTTATTTGCAAAATATATGGCAATGATATGACAGATAATTGATTTAATAAGAGATTTAACTACCCTTTCCTCTTATAACCTATGCTACACACTTTGGTATAGAACTGACCAACGTTGGACACAGTTTGTCAAGTTGTTCGTGGTGGTACCAGGTGCTAATAACAGCAGCAATTACCTTCTCCATAGTTAAACAGTTCTGTTGCGCTATCCTGCGTTTGGTTATTGTCCATAAACTCTCATTTGAGTTGAGGTCAGGAGGGTTTCCAGGCCAATTTAGAATGTTTAGCTCACTCTCTTTGAAGA